>SKCR01052091.1:0-30632 GCA_019454045.1 Zanthoxylum bungeanum | reverse complement strand
ATCAATTCCCCTAATTAAAAGATTTCCTTATCATATACTAAATTAAAAGATATCCACAATTAATACACAAATCATATTCCTCCTCCAACAAGGTAAACCTCCTCCTTTGGCCTATAAAAATAACCCTTCTCCACACAAACCAAACCCTGGCTGATTCTCACAAAAAAGACATCAAATAAACCCTTCTCTTCTCACTCCCACAACCAAGACTCACATCATCAGCCCTCCTAATCAACACCCTGACAAGTCCACTCAACTCACAAAAATCTCACAAAAACCCTAGTCACCCTCAACCCACGGCCCTCACGTTGAAGCCTCTAACCAGCCACTTTGCCCCACTCATCAACACGTACGCCTATAGGCCACCTCACGCTTCAGCCAAGACACCTGCTCCCTCAACCACAAGCCACGTTCAGCCTTCACCCAAAGCCAACTTCCCTCGCCAACTCACGGCAATGGCTGAATTTGTCTCCACCATTTTCGGCTTTAGGTGAGATCCATCAAGCTCCAAGTGATTCCAAGCTCATGGGTGGACTTCCCTATCACCTTCGCATGTCTCTCGGAGTGCTAGCTCTTGATGATTTTGCTACAAAATCACCACAACTTTGCTTCCCTTGCTCACGGTTTTTACCCAGAAAAACAGTGAAGAACAGCCCAAATGGGCGTGAGAGAGAATAGAGAAAAGAGAGGAGAGATGTGTGGTGGTTGGAAATGTATATCCAATACACACTTTAATTAATCAAAAAAATGATTTACCATTTTCTTTTTCCAAAAAATCAAATGGCATTAAAGTTTGCCAACAACCAACATCAACTCCCATCAATCATGAATAGTGACTGGTGTCAATCACTCAAAGTGAAAGACATCCATCACTTGATTGACGAATGATGTGATGCTAATTGTGACTAGTGATTTGACGCTTGATTTTACTTGCATGCCGCACTCGAATTCGAAATGGGAATGCGCTCGCAAATAATCCCGGGCTCGGGTTCGCTAATTCGAAATTAACGAATTTTCCTTTGTGACGTAATTAAATCTAATTTAATTAAATAATCATGCCTAGCATAATTACTATTCACGTCGCTAACGAATTAATTCTAAATTAATTCGTTCGTCCGAATTGAAATTAATTTCAATTCCGCGTCGAAATCTAATTTCGTATATATATCTAATATATTATTTTATCGATTAATTCCAAATTAATCGTTATCTCTCTTTAATTGATATTTTATCCTAGATAAAATATCTCCGCAATTAATCCCAGATTAATTTTCTCTCATCATTAATTAGTCCCAGATTAATAAAAGTGCGAGTCATACGTCATCGGTGAATCTTTGGGAAGCGACCCATGAGATCCCCGGATATGTTGGCAGTAAATACGGTCGTCAGACTATCCGAACACGTAAGTACCTAGTACTATGCTTTTAACCGATTTACGAGACAGTTTGGCTTCTAGCAAAGCGCCATGCCTACCCAATTCTCCAGAAATATCCTTACAGGAATAAGAGATCTATATCAGGCATATTATACATAGTATTGCTTATTTCGATCCAGTATCGGATGATCACATGCAAGGCCTGGGGCTGGTATAGTGTCTGCCTCGTACGAAGCATATATCGGATTACAAGCAACTAGTCTCTTTATTATCGGATAATCATGACCAAGTCATATTATCCTGATGGTTGCAACCCTTTAGAGAACCAGTTCTGTATCCCTACGCGATTATCATCTCCATATGACTGGAGTGATACTTCCGTCTTGACATCACACCCAACACACTACGATTCTCAATATACCCAGCAGAGGTTTACACAGAACCTGTTAAAGCCTTGGACGACCAAAACCAAAATATATTGATTGTCGCAAGTATTAGCGGTGCAAGTCTCAGGTTAAGACAAATACACCTACCCTGATTTCGGATTTCCATAGACACATAGTCATACTACCAATGGACTTCCGAGGGGGTCTATCCAGAGCGAAGCTGTTTCCCGTACCATCGGTAAACACAACCTCCTATTACACTTGTATGAGTATCCTTTACCCAAATATATGAGAACTATGCCGTTGTGCCCTCACAACGTGCATAAGTGTAATATTAGTCTTTTACGTATTATCGATGTCCAATCTCGATAATACTCTGACTATGGATATTTAATGATTTATCCTTTGTAGATTGATATTGTCTCATATCATCTCAATCTAGGATCTAATCATATGGACCTCCTATCATTTATACATCTTGGTGATTTAATCACAAATGATAAGAGAGCAATCTCATTTGTCACATAGTTAATTTGTACAACAACACCATGATCTGTACAAATAGTGACGCTATGGGTCATAATTGTCCAACATTTGGCGCCATTGCCGGGGACTTATTTATCTTTCACTATTAGTTTTGGGATTAGATAAGTTACTTGTATCTAATTTCTTTTTACTTATTATTTTATTTTCTTGTGTTTTAGGTTCTCAGAAACTACATGAGACGAACCAGAAGCTTTGAACTCCGACCGTTTGACCCAAAATTAAAAGAACCATCAGACAGTTGAGAAGGGAAAGGCGAGAAGGCCAAGAAGCAATCATTAACATGGAACCTGAACCTTTGAACGTTGCACCACCGATTCCATTCGAGACAGAACCATTCCGGTGGTTGACAGACTCATTTCTTGTATTGTACTTTCTCCATTACCAGCAAATGCAGGTGACATCAAAACATGCATCCAGATGATTCAGCAGTCAGTACAGTTTAGGGGAAATGAAACTGAAGATCCTAATTCCCACATCAGCAACTTCCTGAAAGTTTGCGGTACTTTCAATTACAACCGAGCAGCTGAAGAAGCAATCAGACTGTGAGTTTTTCCATATTCCCTGAAAGACAGAGCTAAAGCTTATCTACATTCGTTACCAGCAGGTTCCATCACAACTTGGAACACTCTAGCCACCAAATCCTTGCAAAGTACTTTCCACCAGCCAGAACTGCAAAGTTGAGGAATGACATCACATCTTTTGTGCAACAAGATTCAGAATCCCTTTACGAAGCTTGGGAAAGATTCAAAGATTTACTCCGAAAATGTCCTCATCATGAGATCGCAAAGTGGCTACAAGTCCAAACCTTCTACAATAGACTTTCTGGAATAATGAGAACCACAATTGATGCTGCTGCTGGAGGAGCTTTGATGGCAAAATGAGAAGATCAGGCCTGGGACTTAATTGAAGAAATTGCCAACAATAATTCTTTATGGCCAACAGAAATGAGCATGATCCAAAGAATTGCAGGAATTTATGAAGTTGGAGCTAACACAGCACTGAATTCCAAGTTGGATCATATTTGCAAAAATATGGAAACTCTTAACATGAAGGTTAATGGTGGATCCATAAGTTCACCATTTGGAGGAGCACCTGAGTTAGAATCTTTCAACCAACATAAAGAAACGGCGAATTATGTCAACAATTTCAACAGACAGAGAAACAATCCATATTCAAACACCTACAACCCATGATGGAGGAATCATCCCAATTTTTCATAGAGCAACAATTCAGGGCAAAAGAATAATCCACCACCTGGATTACAACAGCAGAACTATCCACCACCTAGATTTCAGCAACAGAACAAAGGCCAAGGGCAGGCAAATGAACCAGGAATAATAGAAGTGCTGGCCCAGTTGAAGAAGCAAGAAGCAAAATACGATGCTTTAGCAGCTATGGTTCAAAATCAAGTAGCATTGAATCAAAGTCATTCAACCTCTATTAAAGCACCTGAAAATCAAATGGGAATACTGGCCAATGCTCAGAGTTACAGACCGACAGGTACTCTTCCCAGCAACACATAGCCAAATCTAAGGAACATGGGAAAGGAACAATGCCATGCCATCATGTTAAAAAGCGGTACTAAAATCAACAAAGATGTTGGAATCAAGGCAACAATTGAAGAAGTTCCAAAAGAAACGAAGCAACAGATAGAGGAAAAAGAAGCAAAGGAAAAAGAACAGATCACTCCACCTCCACATTTTCCACAGCGACTTCAGAAAAACAAAATGGACAAGCAGTTTGCTCGATTCCTGGAGGTGTTCAAGAAGCTTCACATCAACATTCCATTTGCAGAAGTGTTGGAAAAAATGCCCAGCTATGCCAAATTCATGAAATGCATTCTTTCACGAAAGCGGAGATTAGGAGATTACGAGACAGTAGCATTATCAGAAGAATACAGCGTTATTATTTAGAGGAAACTTCCTCCAAAATTGAAAGATCCTAGCAGTTTCACTGTTCCTTGCACCATAGGAGAACCTGACTTTGGTAAGGCTTTATGTGATTTAGGTGCTAGTGTTAACTTGATGCCTTTTTCTATTTTCAGGAAATTCCAGATTGGAGAAACAATGCCCACCTCAGTCTCTCTACAACTTGTTGATAGAACGCTCGTATTTCCGAGAGGTGTAGTTTAAGATGTGCTGGTCAAGGTTGACAAATTCATTTTCCCAACAGATTTTATTGTCCTTGATTTGGAGGAAGACGCAGACGTGCCAATCATCCTCGGGAGACCATTCTTGGCTACATGTAGAACCATTATTGATATACAAAAATGAGAATTAACCATGAGGGTACAGGACCAAGAAGTAACATTTAATATTTTCAAGGCCATGAATTTCCCAGATGATGAAAAGAAGGAGGAATGTTTTAGACTTGATGTGATACATAGTACCATTCAGAACTCTGATGAAAGGCAAAGTTCTACTGACAAACTTAAAGCATGTCAATTGCCTGTGGAGCCTGAAGATAAAGCGCACTGCGTACTGAATAAGCTTATTCTTGCACTACAAGCAACATAAGGGAAAAAGTTCCACCAACTGAACGAATTGGAGGAATTTCACATACAGCCTTTTGAGGATGCCAAATTGTACAAGGAAAAGGTAAGGAAAAGACATGATGAGAAGTTAGTGCGCATACAACTGAAACCAGGGCAGAAGGTACTGTTAAACAAATCAAGGGTGAAATTCTTCCCATGGAAGCCAAAATCACGGTGGTCAGGTCCATTTGTGATCAAGAAGCTTTAGTCAACATGGAACCTGAACCTTTGAACGTTGCACCACCGATTCCCATTCGAGGCAGAACTATTCCGGTGGTTGACGGACTAATTTCTTGTATTATACTTCCTCTCTTACCAGCAAATGCGGGTGACATCAAAACATGCATCCAGATGATTCAGCAGTTAGTACAGTTTGGGGGAAATACAACTGAAGATCCTAATTCCCATATCAGTAACTTCCCGGAAGTTTGCGGTACTTTCAATTACAACCGAGCAGCTGAAGAAGTAATGAGACTGCGGGTTTTTCCATATTCCCTGAAAGACAGAGCTAAAGCTTGGCTACATTCGTTACCAGCAGGTTCCATCACAACTTGGAACACTCTAGCCACCAAATTCCTTGCAAAGTACTTTCCACCAGCCAGAACTGCAAAGTTGAGGAATGACATCACATCCATCGTGCAACAAGATTCAGAATCCCTTTGCGAAGCTTGGGAAAGATTCAAAGATTTACTCCGGAAATGTCATCATCATGAGATCGTAAAGTGGCTACAAGTCCAAACTTTCTAAAATGGACTTTCTAAAATAATGAGAACCACAATTGATGCTGCTGCTGGAGGAGCTTTAATGGAAAAAGGAGAAGATCAAGCCTGGGACTTAATTGAAGAAATGGCCAACAATAACTCCTTGTGGCCAACAGAAAGGAGCATGATCCAAAGAATTGCAGGAATTTATGAAGTTGGAGCCAACACAACACTGAATTCCAAGCTGGATGTGATTTGCAAAAATCTGGAAACTCTTAACATGAAAGTTAATGGTGGATCCACAAGTTCACCATTTGGAGGTGCACCTGAGTCTGAATCTTTCAACCAACATAAAGAAACAGTAAATTATGTCAACAATTTCAACAGACAGTGGAACAATCCATATTCCAACACCTACAATCTAGGGTGGAGAAATCATCCCAATCTCGCATGGAGTAATAATTCAGGGAAAATGAACAACCCACCACCCGGATTCCAAGAACAGAACAAAGGCCAGGAGCAGGCAAATGAATCAGGAATAACAGAAGTGTTGACTCACTTGAAAAAGATAGAAGCAAAACACGACTCTCAAGCAGCAAGATATGATGCTATGTTTCAATCCCAAGCAGCATTAATTCAAATTCAATCAGCTTCTATTAAAGCACTGGAGATCAAATTGGACAACTAGCCAATGCTCAGAGTTACAGACCGCCAGGTAACCTTCCTAGCAACACTGAACCAAATCCAAGGAACATGGGGAATGAGCAGTGTCATGCCATCATGTTAAAAAGCGGTACTGAAATCAACAAAGATGTTGGAGCCAAAACAACTGCTGAGGAAGTTCCAAAAGAAACAAAGCAACAGATGGAGGAAAAAGAAGCAAGGGAAAAATAACAAATCACTCCACCTCCACATTTTCCTCAGCGTCTTCAGAAGAATAAAGTGGACAAGCAATTTGCTCGATTCTTGGAGGTGTTCAAAAAGCTACATATCAATATTCCATTTACAGAAGCGTTGGAACAAATGCCCAGCTATGTCAAATTTATGAAAGACATTATTTCACGAAAGCGGAGATTGGGAGATTATGAGACAGTAGCATTATCAGAAGAATGCAGCGCCATCATTCAGAGAAAACTTCCTCCAAAGTTGAAAGATCCTGGCAGTTTCACTGTTCCTTGCACCATATGAGAACATGACTTCGGTAAGGCTCTGTGTGATTTAGGTGCTAGTGTTAATTTGATGCCTTTTTCTATTTTCAGGAAACTGTAGATTGGAGAAACAATGCCCACTTCAGTCTCACTACAACTTGCTGATAGAACGCTTGTATTTCCGAGAGGTGTAGTTGAAGATGTACTAGTCAAGGTTGACAAATTCATTTTCCCAGCAGATTTCATTGTCCTTGATATGGAGGAAGACGCAGACGTGCCAATCATCATCGGGAGACCATTCTTGGCTACAGGTCGAACCATTATTAATGTACAAAAAGGAGAACTAACCATGAGGGTAAAGGACCAAGAAGTAACATTCAATGTTTTTAAAGCCATGAACTTCCCGAATGACGAGAAAGAGGAATGTTTCAGACTTAATGTGATACATAATACCATTCAGAACTCTGATGAAAGACAAAGATCTACTGACAAACTTAAAGCACGTCAATTACCTGTGGAGTCTGAAGATAAAGCGCACTGCGTACTGAAGAAGCCTATTCTTGCGCTACAAGCAACAGAAAAGAAAAAGTTCCACCAGCTCAATGAATTGGAGGAATTTCACATACAGTCTTTTGAGGATGCCAAGCTGTACAAGGAAAAGGCAAGGAAAAGACATGATGAGAAGTTAGTGCGCATACAACTGGAACCAGGGCAGAAGGTACTGTTAAACAAATCAAGGGTGAAATTCTTCCCATGGAAGCCAAAATCACAGTGGTCAGGTCCATTTGTGATCACCAAGGTTTTACCAGACATAGCCGTTGAGATACATGATCCTGACTCCAACAAAACTTTCAAGGTTAAAAACAAGCGTGTTAAGCACTACTGGGGAGAATCATTTGAGCAACAAAAAGAAAGTGTCACACTTTCAGATCCAGTCTAATGTTCGGGAAATCATGTCTAGCTGACGATATTAAACTTAGCGTTAGGTGGGAGGCAACCCAAGCAATTTGTGTATATATTATGATGTGGTATGTTTTAATTTTTGTGTGTATAGTTTTTGCAGGTTAAGACGCATTTCAGGATGGAAGAAGCTCTCGCAAAACTTCACAAACAATTTCATTCTCTCCCTCAAAATTCTCTGATGAAAGTCTACAAAACTCGCTTGGAATGGATGAGACTTCTGATGATCAAAGGTATTCCTAATGACATTTGTTGGGTAATCGAAGCACAGGTCCGATTAGCAGGTGAGTATTCTGATTCTTATAATTTTTATTTGTCTGGTTTTGGAAGAAGCACATATGTAAAGAAACGTAGAGCTAAGCAAATGGGTGTTTGTTATAAATTTGCACGCTGGAATTGCAATACTCATTATCGTTCTTTAGGAATGGTGTCTGATAATCGTGAAGACAAAATTAAATTCATTAAGGATGGCTTGAGTAATGAGTCTTTAGATGATATATCTTCAACTCTTGAGACGCATCACAATGGATATGTTCATATAGCCATTCACAAATTACATACACAATTCCAAAAGGAAAGACAATAGTTAATTGGATGGGAAGCTTGTCCCTGACGCATAGACGTCAATCAAACCGCTACTTTTCTTGTACATATTATATCTCTTTGTCTTTTCCTAATAATTGTAATTTGTTTTGTGTTGTTTTTTTTTTTTTTTCTCCGATAGGATCCAGACCTTTTTGACTATCACGATTTATTTTACTGTTAACTAAAAATTTTCATTTGGCATATACTAGTGCTATTATTTTACACACCATTTTTAGGTGTTATAAATTCAACTCATCATTGCACTTTTGAAGACATCCAGAGTAAAACATGGAAGCCACTTTAAGAAGACGAGTTGAAAACATCTGTGTATTTTACGGAACTAGTGTTGGTGTTAAGCCACAATGCGTAGAAGCAGCACATGAATTGGGTCGAGTCTTAGCTGCAAGGAATATGCACTTAGTATATGGCGGAGGCAATCTTGGACTTATGGGGATCATTTCAAAAGATGTACATGAGGGAGGCAGTCAAGTTTTGAGAATCATTCCAAAACCCTTGGAGGAGGCAAATCTTATTGGACCATCAAACGAAGAAGAGCTAATTGTGCCAGGTATGTCTGAACGACTGGTAGAAATGATTAACCGTGCTGATGCTTTTATTGCTTTGCCAGGTGGCTTGGGTACATTGGAGGAAATTTTTACAGTATTATCTTGGGAAAACTTGAACATACACCAGAAACCGCTTGGACTGTACAACGTTGAAGGATTTTATAATTTTCTTTGTGTGTTTCTTGATGATGCCCGGAGAAATGGGTTTGTGTCAAAACCTATGAAAGAACTCATCTTTACTGACAGAACTGCTCCGGATCTAATTGACCAAATCTTAGCCTATGAACCACAAGTTGACCCTATCATTTCAAAGATAAATTGGTCCGAGGACGATCATGGTAAGAGGCGTCGGATTAATCTGGATCTTAATCTTTAACTTTTCGTGTAGAATTTCAGTTAACCAGGTACTATCTTCTAAACTCTTCTTCTAATGTTTAAAACATTGGGGACAATGTCTCATTTAGGTTTGGGGGAGGAAATTAGTTGATCAGTATCTTGTTTTTAGTTTGTGTTGTTTTTATTTTTAGTCCAAATTTTTTCGAAAAATACAAAAAAAAATTGAAAATTTTTCAAAAATTACAAAAAATTTTGCGTTTTTGTGTTTTTATTTTGACTAAAAAGGTGAAATTGGTAAGAGATAGCTGAGTAAGGATTTTCCACTCCTGAGACGTATTTCAAACCTATTTTCGAAACAAGTTAATTTTTGTTTAATTCCTTTTGAATTATTTAATTTGTGAATTCTCAATAAAATTGACTAAAACAGATCTTCATATGCCTAGTTAGCAAGTATTATCAACATACATGGTAACATACGGATATGAGCTATAATTAAAAAAATTGTAATATTCAGTGCTCTAGTTTAATTGGGGGAAGCATCTATGAAAAACATTGGAATAAAAAAAAACGTCTGAGATTCGAGTTATTAAGTCCGTATGGGTGTTTTAACACCTAGTGCCCTAAAACCAACTGGTTTGGGAGTCACTGGCCCAAAGCTCGCTACATGGATCAAAGATGTTGCAAAAATATATATCTGAAGTCTGAGTAATTAAGTCTGTAGGGGTGTCTTAACACCTGGTGCCCTAAAGCCAACTGGTTTGGGAGCCACCGACCCAACACTCGCTACATAGATGGAAGATATTGTATATAAAAAAAAAATCAAAAATCAAAGAAAAAAATCAGAAAAATCAGAAAAATTATTCCATTACTGCAAAAAGGTGTGAATTCTGATAAAACTTTAGGACAAAAATATTACTCTCTTATCAACTGCACTTGTGACTGTTGTGGGAAAAAAATGAGTTGATTAATATTTTGTCGGTTGTGCATATGGAGAATGGAATAAATATAATCGGAGAATTTACTTATTCAGTAATTTAGAAAGAAAGAAAATAAGTAGTAACTTGGAGTAGAAGTTTCACCTGATTAGTCACTAACTTCTTTATTCTCTTTTCTCTTGTCTTTTTACTTTTGTGTGCATTAGTTTTATTATCTTTTTACTTTTGTAAAACGTTTATGGGTATCGTTGTTGTAAGCCCTCAAGAGACTATAACTCGTCCACTAGGGACACCGATGGGTTTAAAGGCTTGTTGCATATGCTAAATGCAACCGTGATCCCTACGAAAGTGGCTTAGTTTAATTTTAATTGATTCTTGTATTTTATTTTGTTGTTTTGATCTAGGACTAGCAAAATGTTAGGTTTGGGGGTGTGATGAGCGGAAAATATATAATATTTACCGCCCCTTTTACTTAATATTTTGCTTAGTTTCTCGGGTTGATGAATGTTTTGATGTGTTTTAATTTATTTTGCAGATAAAATAATATTGGGACATAATGAAATCATTTAGGACGAAATGTAGGTCAAATAAGGGCAAAAATTGGACTTGACATATTATTTTGGAGATTGGAAAGTTGAAAGGGCGTTTTAGAGAAGTGCAGTTTTGGAATTCTAATTTTGCGCATCTGTCGTAATTTGGGCATAACTTTTTACTCCGATATTGGATTGAACTGATTGAAGTTCCAGATTAAAGAAGACTCAAAGATATACAACTTTGAAAGAAAACATAATTTCTAATTCTGAAGATTTCATCCCTGAAATTGATGAGCCATCCAGAAGTGTGTTGTGTGTAATTATTAAAGTCATTTTCAAAGAAAAAATAAATTAATAAATAAATAAATAATAAAAATTATCGAATCACCACCAAACATGATAAGCAATTATTGGAGCAATTAATAATGGATTTGGTGGAGCAATTAGTGGAGCAATTAATAATGGATTTGGTGGATGATTTGATGGAGACAAAATTTTGTCTATAAATACCAAGCCATTTCATTTGTAAATTCATACTTTCTTCTAAGGAATTCCTTAACAATACTAAGAAGATTGTATCTTGTTTGTTTATTTACAGCTTTCAGTAATTAATTTCCACTTTCGCACTTTCTTTTCTTTACTTTTCAGTTTTTACTTTTCGCAATTTATTTTCACGCACAGTACTTTTCTTTCTTTAATTTTCAGTTTTTACTTTTCAGTAATGAGGAGGTAACTCCCCTTTGCTGGGGTAAAAGGTAAAACTTTTATTACTAATATTTAGATTAATCTCCCTTAATTATAATATATAAACTAGTTAAAACCTGACTTAACGAGGATACCGCCATATTGGTCGGTTGGTAATAATTTAAATTGGTTTTAACCTGACTAAACTGGATATCGCCTGATTGGTCGGTTGATAATTAATTATTAATTTGACTTAATCTGGATACCGCATATATGGCTGGTTGGTAATTATCATGCAAAGTTAATATATTATATTAAGGGAGATATCTAAAATAGAAGTAATAAAAGTGAATCTTTTTACCTCAGCATTTTCTTTTATTGTACTTTTACTTCATTTACTTTTCAGTAATTTACTTTTCAGCATTTACTTTTCAGCATTTAATTTTCAGTATTTAATTTCAGCATTTACTTTCCGTCATTTACTTTTCAGCAATTTACTTTTCAACATTTTACTTTATGTCTTTTATTTTATTTAAGTTTTTACTACCCGTAAATATGTGTCGTAACTAAGCCAGTTAGCTGGGGTTGTGATGAAATTCAATATCACCGGTTTATAAGGGGTTATTTTATAGTTTGGGTAATTTAAAGGTTTACTTGTTAAGTCTTAAGCTTAATGCGTCTTGTTAATTGGTCGTTAATAAGATTGATCTGGTAAATCTAAAATAAACTTGACAAAGGAATTTTAGGTTTCAGCCTTAGACTTAATAGCTCACGATCTTCCTTGAGGATAGATAACTCTTTAATAGATTTCCTTACATGATAGACATATATCTGTCGGGCGGGGGTAGCCATAATTGGAACTTAAACTTAATGAATCCAGGTAATTTGGTTGACATAGACATATGGTTCAATTGGGTTATACTGGGTATTTGCATCTGACCATCGACAGAGGCTTTCCCATAATTTAGTGTTCCAGGTTAGTAAACCGATTTATTACACAAACATGAAATAACTGCTTCATCTTCTAAAAGATATTAGAAAGATTCACAACCCTGGATAGTTTTCTAATATCGAATTTTCTTAAACCTACTTTCGCGCAATTTTATTTACTTGTTTTTAAATTCAAAATCATCACCATTTCAAATCAATCAATCAACCTGTTAGATACTAGTAATCATTTGACCTCATAAAATTAATAGATTAGGTATTAAGTCATCGTGGGATCGATACTTTTTATACTACTTGAACGATACGTGCGCTTGCATTATACGCGTGTGATTACGCACCTGTCACACACGCATTTGCTAGTAAAGGAGTAAGTACAATACATTAAATGAAGCGGTCGACCACCGGAATGGTTCTGTCTCGAATGGGTATTGGTGGTGCGACTTCCAAAGGTTCAGGTTCCATGTTGACTAAAGCTTCTTGGCCTTCACGCCTTTCCCTTCTCAACTGTCTGATGGTTCTTTCAATTTCTGGGTCAAGCGGTCGGAGTTCAAAGCTTCTAGTTCGTCTCATGTAGTTTCTGAGAACCTGAAACACAAGAAAACAAAAACAATAAGTAAAAAGAAATTAGATACAAGTAATGTATCTAACCCCAAAACTAATAGTGAAAGATAAATAAGTCCCCGGCAACGGCGCCAAAAACTTGACCGGTGCGTAATCACATGTGTATAATGCAAGCGCACGTATCGTTCAAGTAGTATAAAAAGTATCGATCCCACGAGGACTTAAAACCTTTTGTTATCAATTTATGAAGTTAAATGTTTACAAGTATCTAATTGATTGATTGATTGATTGGGTGGTGACTTTAAAATTAAAACAAGTAAATAAAATTGCTTGAAAGTAGATTGAAGAAAATTCAAATTTATAAAACTATCCAGGGTTGTGAATCCTTCCAATATCTTTTTAAAAGATGAAGTGGTTATTTTACATTTGTGTAATATATTGGTTTATTAACCTGGAACACGAAATTATGTAAAAGCCTCTTCTGATGGTCAAATACAAATACCCAGTATAACCCAATTAATCATATTCCTATGTTAACCAAGTTATCTGAATTTATTAAGATTAAGTTCCAATTATGGCTACCCCCGCCCGACAGGTATATTCCTATCCTGTAAGGAATCTATTAAAGGGTTATTTATCCTCAAGGAAGATCATGGGCTATTAAGTTTAAGGTCTTAAACCTAAAATCCCTTTTCCAAGTTCATTTTAAGTTTACCAGTTCAATTTTATTAATGGTCAATTAATAAAAAGCATTAGGATTAAGGCTCAATAAATAAACCTTTATATTACCCAAACTATAATTTAACCCCTTATAAACCGGTGATATTGGATTTCATCACAACCCCAGATAACTGGCTTAGTTACGACACATATTTACGGGTAGTAAAAACTTAAATAAAATAAAAGACATAAAGTAAAATGCTGAAAAGTAAATTGCTGAAAAGTAAATAACGGAAAGTAAATGCTGAAATTAAATACTGAAAATTAAATGCTGAAAAGTAAAATGCTGAAAAGTAAATTACTGAAAAGTAAATGAAGTAAAAGTACATAAAAGAAAATGCTGAGGTAAAATGATCCACTTTTATTACTTCTATTTTAGATATCTCCCTTAATATAATATATTAACTTGCATGATAATTACCAACCAGCCATATAGGCGTTATCCAGATTAAGTCAAATTAATAATTAATTACCAACCGACCAATCAGGCGGTATCCAGTTTAGTCAGGTTAAAACCAATTTAAATAATTACCAACCGACCAATATGGCGGTATCCTCGTTAAGTCAGGTTTTAACTAGTTTATATATTATAATTAAGGGAGATTAATCTAAATATTAGTAATAAAAGTTTTACCTTTTACCCCAGCAAATGGGAGTTACCTCCTCATTACTGAAAAGTAAAAACTGAAAATTAAAGAAAGAAAAGTACTGTGCGTAAAAGTAAATTGCGGAAAGTAAAAACTGAAAAGTAAAGAAAAGAAAGTGCGAAAGTGGAAATTAATTACTGAAAGCTGTAAATAAACAAACAAGATACAATCTTCTTAGTATTCTTAAGGAATTCTTTAGAAGAAAGTATGAATTTACAAATGAAATGGCTTGGTATTTATAGGCAAAATTTTGCCTCCATCAAATCATCCACCAAATCCATTATTAATTGCTCCACTAATTGCTTATCATGTTTGGTGGTGATTTGATAATTTTTATTATTTATTTATTAATTTATTTTTTTTGCTTTGAAAATGATTGAAAATAACTTTAATAATTACACACAACACACTTCTGGATGGTTCATTAATTTCGGGAATGAAATCTTCTGAATTCGAAATTATTTTGTCTTTAAAAGTTGTATATCTTTGAGTCTTCTTTAATCTGGAACTTGAATCAGCTCAATCCGATATCGGAGTAAAACGTTATGCCCAAAATACGACAGATGCGCAAAACTGGAATTTCCAAAACTGTACTTCGTTAAAATGCCCTTTCAAGTTTCCAATCTCCAAAATTAATATGTTAAGTCCAATATTTACCCTTATTTGACCCATATTTCGTCCTAAATGATTTCATTGAGTCCTAATATTATTTTATCTGCAAAATAAACTAAAACACATCAAAACGTTCATCAAACCCGAGAAAGTAAACAAAATATTAAGTAAAATGGGCGGTAAATATTGATATATTTTTCGCTCATCAATAGGGTAAGTCGTCAGTCACACAGAAACAATAAGTAAATATAGTAAATGCATATACCTCCACCAAAAAATTATAGCCATAGACATACGAGCTATCACGAAAGCACCGGTCCAAACCCCATTATAGCTCCACCAATTTAGGAGAACCTCAATCCCACTCCCGTATGGTGTCCAAGTCGTGGAGTTGTGGCAGAAGGCATAGGTCGACTGAGCTGGCTGCGTCAGCAAATAGGGTACAACCGAACATGTAAAGAATGAACGGCTATACGATTGATCGAACTGCTACTCTCTGGTGGGACCCATCCTCTCCCAATGGGACCACAACTCCTCGTATAGAATGATGTCAGAATAAACCCTAGGGATTACCCCTAGTAGATGGCGAATGTAGCTAACCTAAACAATAAGAGAGTAGATGCTGCCATCAAAATATAGTAGACGCCCCTCGCATGGGATGCTGGTAAGGTATGAGAAGTCCCCCTGAGTCACGGTCATCTCCCCGATCGGCAGGTTGAATGTATGAGTCGTGTTCATCCATTGTTCCACTAAGGTTTGAAGCTTTTGCTTGTAGTTCTTCTGGACTGAGCGAAGATATAATGAATGAAGGGAGCGAACCTGGTGACATTAATTCGGGCTCGCACGGCCTGAAGAAAGCTCATCATACTACTTTCGGACGCATGTAGGGTTACCGCTAACTTCAAGTGCGAAGAATCAATCTACAAAAGGTGAAATCGAAATTTGTTAAGCATTGAAAGCGAAAAAACGATGACCTAAGAGGATTCGAAGGTGGCCACATAGTATGAAATCCTGGCCGGACACTTTCTGTTGGCCAAAATGTCCAATCGGATACAAAATCTACTGGATCGGATATTCAGAAAACATTCGGTAGAACATAAATCAAGGTTTACACAGTTTAGAAAAAAAAAACCAGAACAAACGCAAACGAAAGAGGAATAAAGAAGCTTATCGACTTAATGTGGTAGAAATATAGTCTCCCAAAGACATGAGAGTGGGGATGATGTCCCCTATTTGAGGCCCTAAGCCTTTTGGCAGTCGGAAGCACTTTCTAGCGAGGAAATAATGGTAACTGTGGGTCTTTGGGTGCGCGGTTAGGTGCTGGGAGTCCTAGCCAAGATATTGTCAGTGGTGGTGGCTGTAAAATAATAATGAATTGTCGGAAGTTTATCGGAGATAACTTAGGGGAAAAAATAGCTGGACAAAGGTTTTTTATCTGTTTGTTGAGTCGGTGAAAAAAGAGGGGAACTCTTGCCTTTTTGATATTTCGACGAATATCCGGTTGGACATAATTGAAAATATCTGGTCGGACGTGTCTTGTAAAAAGATAAAATACAGTTGTTATATTTTGGCACCGAACTTGTGTGTTGAGCACCCAAAGGGGATCAAAGGAGAATGTAAGTTCTTAAACTCATTTGGGACGTGGATCTTTGTTGGCAGAACAGAAAAATGCTTAGCGGGTCAGAAACAGAGGGATTATCCAAAAGCAGAAAGCTAAGGAACCGATTTGGTAAGGAAATTTGAGGATGTATTTTCGCTATTCTCTCAAACGTCGATAGCCATGGATAGACAAGTAAAAATGTAAAGAACAACATAACATCAGACAAATTTGGGAATGGAGTAAATCCTTGGGAATGAGGACAGAGGTCAGACAACGCCATGAATGGAGTAATTCCTCGGGAATGAGGACAAAAAAACAAACGGCTCCGCGAATGATAAACTCACCTATTATGTACTTTCATTTCAAAAACTCGGTCAATATCACTTACTTCTCATATCAACATCGCAAACTCACAACTCTTATTCATGCACCAGACGCATCTCATAACTCATGTCAAATCTGTCAACACATCTCAAGTACACTCATTAATCATGAATGATAAACTTTAATTTATATTTCCGAAAATCGAGTATATACACACAAACACACACACACATCAGAACTTGACAACAAATAATATGACAGGTACTCATTGTATAAAGTACTTATATGGCTTCATAAATACTCCTGATCCTAACCAGATCTGTTAAAACAAATGGCGAAATAAGGTTAGAATAGTCATTTTACGAAATTCCCGACTTAAATTTTATAAAATTTTAGACATTCCTAGAACACCCAAATCAAGTCTGATTTCAACTATCTCAGGTTTCATTATTCTTAGAACATCATACACTACAAATCCATAACATTAGATTCACTTTTTGGCTTAAAATCAGAAAAAACTCCAAAAAGTCCAAAAACATTATAAACGGATCAAGAACCTTTAATACTTTTCATGTTTCTCCCAAAATAATTCTAATATCATTAATACATCATTATATAATGTTTTAAATCAACCAGTTAGCTTAAATCCTCAAATTAAACATTTTTAGAAAATCTTCTGAAAAGGTTTTTGAAAATACTACCGAAAGATCATGCACCCTCCGAACCTTTCCAAAATCATTCAAATAGTAGGAAACGCTTTCCTTGTGCAGCGAAAACGGTTTAGGCACAAGGATCGGACTTGAAAAATTTTTCTGCCCTTCCCTTGAATGGCCGAATGCTACTGCCACACCCACTAAAATTTTGCTTCAGTTTTAGATAAAATTCCAGCCCCGAAACAGTCCCCAAACAGTCGGACAAAAACTGGACTGTTTTGGACCCGATACACTCACTGTGCACCACCAAAATAGCCCCTAAAAAGCGCGGACAATGGATGTGTTTTGGTTCTGATTTTTCACTTGAAAACAGCCCCAACATAGCCCCAACACACCACAAAATATTCCCAAAAAACTGGATTAAAACGAAACAAAACCGAGTTCCGTTTCACCAAGTAAAGTGACGGTAATGAGCAAAAATAATGCTCATTGTCGTGAACCACAAGAAAGAGATGAAGATGAATATTTGTTCGACACCACAAAGTCTTCTGAACTATATCTCGTTACCAACGGAAACTTGTGTGGGCAAGACTCACATAAACAATCCCTAAACTATTTAGAGATAAAGTCACACAACAACTTTTGTTATTTTATTTTTATTTATCTTTTGTTCTTCTTTTATTTTCTTAACAACTTGAGAGGATTTGGAGAAGAAGAAGATGGAGGCTAGGGTAAGAATGAGAGGCTTCTAAAAGAAAAATCAGATTTTCCTTTTTATACTTAGGGTTTAATTTTACAAAATAAAACAAAAACTCTTCCCCTTTTACCATCCAAGAATTCGGCCAAGCCTTATCAAATAAGGATTAATTTTATTTTTCTCATTAATTTTTGTAACAACAAAATTGACTTTCCATAAAGTCAAAGATGTTACAAAAACAAAGAGATTAATGCCATTATAAAATTGTAACTTCCAAAATTAAATCAAGGGTTTCCAAAAACCAATAATTAGAAATTACAACTTTAGCCTTATTAAATTATATCAAATATAATTTAATTTAATTCATTTAATAATTATCATATAATTATTAAAACCATATATTAACTTTTAATATATAGTTCCAAGTGTGACAAATAATATTATTAATCATATTAATAATATTTATACATATGTGAGTATATAATTGGACTATCAAATTATACTAAATCTGTTATAGTATATCGAGCTAGCACGGGGACCAAATGGACCTACGGTTCCGAGCTCCAGTAATCTCGAAATATTAATTAAGCTCTTAATTAAATATTCTGAATTATTAACTCCGGGTTATTCCACTCAAACCCGAATATTAAGCTGAACCAAGTCGGTATCCATCGATATAGTCACTACATATAGATTAACCCTTCATGAGTATATCGTAATTATAGTCGGGTAATAATGTCAGTTATACCCCACTAATTATTTTTACCTTAAGTACCATTGATTCTCTAATGAATGATTTATTCATAACGATTATGAATTTTAATCTTTCTATTTGTAATAGAAAGACTTGAGCGCTCTAACCGTTCAAGTATCGAATCAACCCTTAAGAAAAATACTCATCTACTTCTCGCAATGAGTGAACTCCATATCTATGTAAAACGTTCTCAGCTACACAACATACCATGCCCCCAAAGCACGTAGCTATTGGTCGGGACTGCTACACCAACCTCACCTTTGTAAATCAAATGACATAGCCTGCCATGCAGGAGTTCGTAGTACACTCAGGATTAAGATCAATCCATATATGACCATCTAGTAGATCGAAATGACTTTCTTTGTTTAATGAATGTTATAAGAATGTCATTTCCATCTAGGTCCAGTCCTATATGATCACATCATACAATGTGCCTTCATTCTCATGTCTCTACATGGACAATCCTGGATCAAGGTCGCCATACAAATATAGAATAGACCGCAACTATAGATAAACCACAAACAAAGTACCCGCTTTGTTTGCTCTCTATGGACTATTTAAGATTACTAACTTCAGACTTAAATCCTCTTGTATATGATACTCATATACTAAGTCTGAAGGCACATTAGTAATCTAGGGTAATCAAGATAATTTATATTATGCGAAAATTAAACAAACATTTTGATAAATGAATAATGCATCATTTTATTTCAAAACATATAAAGCTGTCTACATTACATGCAGCTCTAGGGCATACATCCCAACATAAATATCATTACATCATCATAACTAACCCATATCTATCATTACATTTACATGGACATGGAAATACGCAAAATCAAAATTTACCGAGAAACTAACGTATCATCGCGGACGGATCCCGAATATTCTGATTTCGCTTAAACTCAATCTATTACACGTAATATATCCATTCATACATAATTAACTCAATTCATAGAAATTCAATATCACACGGAATTACAGGAAGTATCCACACACATTTGCTACATATCCGATTGTACCCAAAATTATGAATTTTTATCGTGACAGTTTACCAAGCTTTCGAGGGTACCAATAGACTCAAAACGAATCCATGAACATGTTGAAACTGTCGAAACTCCGATCAAAAGTTTCAATATTCATAGGGCCCACTGTAGTTCGAATTTATCCTTATCTCGAAAAATCTGAGCATCAATTCGAGTTTTTGGCTTAACAGCCTCGTAGTGTTCATCGAGGGATTCGATTTGATCAATGGCTCGTCCATGAGGTCAAGAAACTAGGCGGGATCGGACCCGACTAGGGATGGCAAAATCAGGATCCGTATCCAGAAGTTTTTTCATTGCCCCGAATCCTATTCCAATATATATATGTGTGTTTCATATTAACAAAATCGTAATCTCTTAATTTTTATTCATCTAATTTTCTTTGTCAACATATTTCATAAATTTTACAGAAAAATTCAATAAGAGTTTGTTATTCTTAAAATTATAAGCTTTGTTGTATCTTAAAGGTATATGACCTTAACCCTACACCAAAATAGTGAAAGTAATTAATACTTTAAAGATAATGTTATTCAAGCATCAAAATCTTTTATTTTTCCCACTGTAATAACATGCAGAAACATAGAAATATAAAATTTATTGAACATTTCATTTAATTCAAAAGTATCTCTATCTTAAGGCTAAGTATACAGTATCTTATGCAGTATAACTTTCTTAAATATGTGAACAAGGATAAAATAGAGAGAGGAAAAATAAATTCCAAATCAACTTTGAATTAAATAGGGATAATTATCAGAAAATTATAATTAAAAAAATACAAAACTAATTAAGAACTTATCATTAATAATAATAAGTGCTGGTAGATTAAATTTTTTTTTAACAACTATCTACGGATTTAATTCACAATTGCTAACTATATCATGGAATTACTAACTTTGAAGTAAAGTCCCGTATTAAAATTATATATACACTCAAAAAAGAAAGAAAATATGCTCACGTACATGCATATACAGAGAGACTGAAATAAAAATTAAGCGAAGAGATTTATTTATTTATTTATTTTGGAATCGTTGGAAATCCCGCCGCCAAATCACCCATTTCTGGCTTAAGCGGAGCAGGTAAAACTCTCGGCTGTCCCAAGCTCTTACAAGAAACGCACTCACTGGATTCGAATCCAGGACCTCAATGTGAGATCATGAACCCTATACCACCAAATCACGGCATTCAGGATTAAGCGAAGAGATGCTCACGCACACACAACAGTTAAATTGCTAAAATTAAACAAAAACACAACAGTTATAACTTACGATCATCTCTTTAGTATAATTTTTCAAATAAAGATATTTCAAATAGATCTTCTACCAGCATAATTTTTTATAAGAAAAAAAATTATAAATATTTGGTTCTCAGTGAGAGTTTTTATTAAAAAAATATATATATACTTTAATGAATAAATTTTTAAAAATTATGTTATAAAAAATGAAAAATATTGTGAATAAAATAAGAGTATTTTATATAATTTTTTTTTTCAAAAAAAAAAATTCAACCTCTATTCCCAAAAACTGTTAATAGAGATAAAATAATTTTTTTAATGGTCAAAAAACTCTACTATAAATACAGCTAAACACCACCAAAAATTTTGAAAATAATTTTTAGGATTAAAAATTCTTTTATTTCTACTAAAAGTCACTTGTATATTATGTAACGTTAGCGACATATTCGCAAGATGGATTTTGATGATGCACTATTAGAAGATTTCGACGCACATTAGCGGACATTATAAAACGATGTCAAAGCATATTGGTGGTGAAGAGTAATGGATGTGAAGACTAGCACCTATAAAAGAACTTTTTGTGTGGTAGGGCTTTTATTGTAAGTGAGTTGTTAATCTAAGTCTCTAAACTCGTAGGACATATGCACATTCATTTAGATGCATTATGGTCATGTGCAAATTTATTTTAACTTTCAAATCCTGCATTTTCTGCACTGGGACCGGCATACCGGTCTCTAACACCGGCATACCGGTGACCCTGCTATGCCTGTAGCAGATTTGCATGCTTTCTGGAACCGGGCTACTCCATACCGGTCTTCCATATCGGTCATATGAAGTTTGCACAGCCACTGGAACTGGGACGATCCTTACTGATCCCCATATCGGTGAGCATACCGGCATACCGGCCTCCATACCCGTCAGTAATATGGTATTGCACTTTAATGTTCAATGGTAATATAATTGTTATGCTTTGACAGACCGACATACTGGTCTTTGAGACGGGCATACTAGCCTCTGAGACCGGCATACCGGTCTCAGATTGAGAGCATGGGCTGCATTTCACTTTCTCTATAAATTGAGCCCTAAATCCGTTTTTGCAAAGTTCCAATACCTTTATTCATAATCTGGAAAGCAAAAATAAAGAGTTAAACAAAACTTTTATCATTATACACTTTCATACTCAAGCTTACACACTACACCTTCATATCATTTGTAGTGAGGTTAGATTACTTGGGTTAGCAACTCACACCCTAAATCTTCTTATCTTTTTTGAGTGCTCAAGTTGTACTTAAAACTTCCATATTCATACACTTGTGGTTGGGAAGTCCTTTGTTAAGTGGGTATACTCAAAAGGATAATTTGTGTAAGGGCTATGAGTGAGCCTAAGAACAAAACTCTGTTGGACAGTTATGGCCCATAGCATCACTATTTGTACAGATCATAGTGTTGTTGTACAAATTAACTATGTGACAAAGAAAATTGCTCTTTTATCATTTGTAATTAGATTACCAAGATGTATAAATTATAGAAGGTCCACATGATTAGTTCCGGATTGAGATGATATGAGACAGTATCAATCCACGAAGGTTTAATCATTAAATATCCCTAGTCGTAGTATTATCGAGATTGGACATCGATAATGCGGAATAGACTAGTATTACACATGTGCGCGTTGTGGGTGCATAATGGCATAGTTCTCATATATTTGGGTATATGATACTCATGCAAGTGTAATAGGAGGTTGTGTTTACCGATGGTACGGAAACAGCTTCGCTCTGGATAGACCCCTCGGAATTCCATTGGTAGTATGACTATGTGTCTATGGAAGTCCGAATCAGGGTAGGTGTATTTGGTCTTAACCTGAGACTTGCACCGCTAATACTTGCGACAATCAATATACTTTGGTTTTGGTCGTCCAGGGCTTTAACAGGTTCTGTGTACGCCTCTTCTAGGTATATTGAGAATCGTAGTGTATTGGGTGTGATGTCGAGATGGAAGTATCACTCAAGTCATAGTGGAGATGATGATCACGTAGGATACGGAACTGGTTCTCTTTTATACTGCAGCTATCGGGATATTATGACTAGGTCATGTTTATCCGATTATAGAGACTAGTTACCAGAGATCCGATATGTGCTTCCTACATGGCAGACACGTTTCCAGCCCCAAGCCTTGCACGTGACATCCGATGCTGGATCGAAATACGCAATACTACGCCTGATATAGATCACATATTCTAGTAAGAATATTTTTGGAGAATTGGGTAGGCACGGTGCTTTGCTAGAAGCCAACCATGTCTTGTAAATCGGTAAAAACGTAGTACGTACGTACGTGTTCGGATAGTCCGACGACCGTATTTACTGCCAACATAGTCGGGGATCTCATGGGTCGCTTCCGAAGATTCACCGATGACGTATGACTCGCACTTTATTAATCTGGGATTAATTATAAGAGAGAAAAAATTAATCTCAGATTAATTGCAGAGATATTTTATCTGGGATAAAATATTATTTAAAGAGAGAGAACAATTAATTTGGAATTAATCGATAAAATAATATATTCGATATATTATACGAAATTGGATTTCGACGCGGAATTAAAATTAGATTTTAATTCGGGCGAACGAGTTAATTTAGAATTAATTCGTTAGCGACGTGAATAGTAATTTTGCTAGGCAAAATTATTTAATTGAATTTGATTTAATTACGTCGCAACGGAAAATTCGTTAATTTGGAATTAGCGAACCCGAGCCCGGGAGTGTTTGCGGGCCCATTCGCATTTCGAATTCAAGTGAGCCCCACAAGTCACATCACGTGTCACATCACTCGTCATTCATGTGATGGATGTCTTGTCACTTTGAGTGATTGACAACCAGTCACTATTCATGAGTGATGTGAGTAGTTGGAAGGCATTTATTGCCAATTTGGCTCCAAATTTTGGTTTGACTTTTTGAAAGCCTAATACCAAAATTTTGGTAACACTTTTGGATAAGTTCATTTTAGGTTTTGGAAACCAAAATACAACCAACACACTTCCTCCTCTCTCTCTCTCCACAATCGGCCAAGGGCCAAACTTCTTCTTTCTCCATTTTCTTTGCTAGGCCGAAAATAACAAGAAGCAAAATGGAAGATTTGTGGCAAATCTTTCCAATGCTAGCACATGAAGGGTCATCCTAAGGTGATAGGGAAACCAACTTGTGAGCATGGAATCACCATTCGAAAGCTTGGAGCTTGGAGCATCAATGGAAGACATGACCGAATTTTGTTGGAGCACAAAACAGCCCACTGCCGAGAGCTTCTAGGAGGAGCAAAAGGATTTTGTGTTCGTCGCATTGCAAAGCCGATCAATGTAAGTATGATTCCGCCATTCTTCATTGTTGTATTCGCACATGTTCATTGCTTGAAATCGATCTTGGGTATAACCTAGAAACCCAACAATGGTATCTTGAGCCATTTTGAGCATGAAATTTGATTAGGGCAAAATTTGGGTAAATTGGATTTGAGCATGTTTGAGTGAAATTACTTGTTTGAGCATGCTTGTATATGAATGACTTGGAGTTGTTTGTGATCAATTTTGTGAAAATTGATTGGATTGATTTTCCCCAAATCCATTGGCTTGGCCGAATGGTTGAAGTGCCCTATAGTCATGGTATTTTTTGTTTTTGATCATTGGATGAGTTGGAAAACATTGGGTAATGTTGATTTGAGATTTAATTGGATTGAATTTTGAATTGGACAAATAAACCCTAAAATGCCGAGACTATGAAGCATGTAAAATGATTGATTTTTTGATTCAAATGTGTTGGACATATGTTGATGATAATGAGCATAATTAATTGAGTGAATTAGTATTTTGGGAATATTAATTTGGTTAATTAATTATGGCATACACTTTGGTTAATTTAATTATGAAATATGGAATTTTGAAATTTAAATAATTGGGCTTAAAGTTGTAATTGGGCTTAATGGGGTTGGTTGTGCCAAGTTTGGTTAAGGCTAATTGGTTAGATCCAATTGGGCCCAAAACCATATCCATTAAGTCCAAAGATGACTTAATGGACCTTTAATTTTAATTGGACATAATGGGCCTAAATTGGTTTATTGGCAAATAAGGGTGATTCCTTAAATGGCCTTTAGTGTTTGGGTTTGACCCATATTGACCAAAAGTCCATGCCTTAGAAATTAATTAAAAGCCCATTGGACTTTAATTAAATTAACATTGGATGTTAATCGGGCTTTGAGACCCGTAACGATTAGATTTGGAATTTAAGTTGTAAAGGCACATTAATATAGTGTAATATTTAATTTATAATTAATAATGAATTAGTATTAAATACAAATTAAATTGGATTTAATGTTGTAGTTTAATATAATTCAAGAATTCGTACTTTGAGTACTTATTCGCAAAATGAGTCGGACTCGCGCAAAATCAAATCGTGTGTTGAACATTGGATGGTTATTAATATTCAGATTAATTAATTGGATTAGATTGATTGATAACATGTTTGTGTGAATACATGGATGCGATGTATGAATAATGCATATCGGATGGATATTAGATGGGTGAGGGCAATTTTGGAAATTGTTGTAATGAATTTAAAATTTATTAATTGGACCTGCGTGTCCAGCCTATTACCTCTTGACTCTGTGTATTTCTCTTCTCACATATTCCCCTCAATGTAAATGAGGTTTCTTTAGAAGTGTTATGTAATCGGGTAGAAGTAATACTTGTGCTAGCGGGAGAGAGGAAATGGATAGATTTGTTCTAGGAACAATGTTTAAGTATCCATCCACATATCATTATTATTATTTACTTATGCGCCTTATTATGTGTTTAGAATGCATGTTTAAGGGTGTATGATGATGAGACCTTAACAAAGATATTAATTGGTTGCCAATACGCGAAAAAACCCTCACTACATATTAAGCGTTTCTTCCTTCCATTGAGTGATTCTTACTCAAGATCCAAGACTGGCACTGGTTTGTTGGCCAAAGTCAAGACCTTTGTCCATCGCGGATGTGTTTGAATCATGAAGGCTTTGTTCCATATTGGTGTCTTGTCCAAGTTGTGATTTGTTGGCCAAATTCAAGATCATTTCTTGTCCATCGACATTGATTACGAAGCTTTCCAAGGTCAATGGGTTCCGCTTAACTGGGATCACTAAGTTTGTTGTGCCAAAGCCAATGCTTAGTTGATTCAGAGGAAAAAGGTTAGGCAATATATTGGATATATTGGCATATATAAGATATATGTTTCAGACTGGATGTCCACCTACTGGATCTAGGAATTGGATGGGATCCAATTGATCTTAGAGATCTACCTAATTAATTATCATACAATTTGTTGGCCAAAGTCAAGATTGTGTGTTATTTAAACGGATCCTAGCCCACTAGGAAACAAGGTTTCCCGAGTACTCAACAAGGGTTAGAGGCTCGCCGAAAAATAGTGGGAGGCAAGTATTAAATTTGCAATATTCGTTTAGTTACTTGCCAATACGCGCTCATTTAAATTTTTCGTCAATACGTAATTATATATTAGTTTGACTAATATTTAACGTTGTTTTAATTAAACAGTTGGACTGTATTCAAACTATTTCAATTAATAGTTGATTTTATAATTGGATTATAGTAATCAATATAATTGAATTTAATCAATTAAATTATAGTTGATTATATAGTTTGACTATAGTAATCATTATAATGAATTGTACCTAAAATCGTTAATTAAATAGTTGGACTATTAGAATCAAGATAATTGAAAGATAAGTGTTTAAAATATAATCCTGGGTGAAAATGTATTTAAACGACTTTTAATTTTCAATTGGGAATAATGAATCAGGATAGTCCTGGAAACCGAGAAGTTACTTTATTTGATATAGTGACGTCTTGAGCCTAAGCCCGGAGTTGAGCAAATAGTAGAACATGATATTTGGAATATTCATGTGATGATAACTTTAGTGCTTAATCCAATAAGCTTTCCAAATAGACTCCTTGATTTCTTAATCAGTACTAAGGATTGGATCTTTATAGTTTATTAATGAAATTGAAGGATCTTCATAGATCTATCCTTAGATCTTAGAAGTACAAATTGCAAATGAAAACTCTTGGAGAGTTAATGGCTATACTCAAGAAGACAAAGCCAGAGTTGCAATAGGGCAAGAAGCGCAAGCGCATCTTACTTCAATATTCTAGAAGGCCAAGGCTTGGCCAAAGGCTTCTGGGGTGTGGAAAAGGGCAAAGGCAAAATCATTATAATCTTTGGGAAGACAAAAGACATATCCCAAGATGTCTGCCTAAACTGTGGCAAACAGGGTCACTGGAAGCGTGACTACCGTATGGACAAGGCAGACATGAAGGAATAGAAGAAGGTGCAAGGCTCCGACTTCAAATATGTTTGTCATAAACATGTTCACTACTAGTATTAAAATTGGATTTTAGATACTGGATGTGGTACATAAATATGCATTGATGTGCAGAATCTGCTGACAAGCAGGATACTGACTTCAGTTGAGATCGATCTACGAATCGGAAATGCGACGACAATCGCTATTTTAACTGTAGAAACCTAAGTTTAGGAACTACCCTTCGGGTGTGTACTTAAATTAGGAAACTGTTAAAATGTAACTAGTTTGACTAGAAACATTATCTCTATATCAGGGTTTAACCCGTTGTGGGTATACCTTTATATTCTAGAACACTAAAGTGTTTCATTTTATAAAGATGATATTAAGATAAACACATTAGATGTGAATAACAGTATTTATATTTTGAATATAAATGAATCTCAAACGTATAACATGACAAACTAATAGCTCAAATTGAATTAATCAGTGAGACTTATAAGTGGCATTGTTGTCTGGGACACAATTAACAAGACTCGTATATCCACACTTTTGAAGAGTGGATACTAGGATGGATTTGATTCTAATCAAATAATGTCTACGAATCTAGTTTATTAGGCAAAGTGTCTAAAACGACTTTTACTTGGTAAAAGTGTAAGTGCCACCGATCTGTTAGCCCTCGTTCATAGTGACGTAAGTGGGCCCATGTCTAGCTAGGCTAGAGATGGATATGAATGTTTCGTGACCTTTACGGATATGGCATCGCGTTATGATTATGTGTTTCTTTTGAAACACGAATTGGAAACTTTTGATGAAATCAAGAGTTTCGACACGAAGTAAGACAGATAGATCAGCTAAAGTATTAAACACCATGATTGGACCATAATGGAAAATACTTAAGCAATAAGTTTCTCAGATACTTGAAAGAGTATAGTATTATTTCAATGAGGACTCCTCCTGGAACACGTCACCCTGACGGTGTGTCCGAACGGAGAAACTGAATTTTGTTGGACATAATAAGGTTATTTATGAGTCGCTCTGAGCTACCATTTCCTTCAAAAGATAAGCTTTAAACAGTGCAAACTTATTTTGAATAAGGTTCCATAATAATCTGTTTTGACGACTTCATATTAGATATGAACAGGAAATAAATCGGGTTTTCCTCATTCCTGGTGATTTGGGAATGCTGGGCATATGTTTGGATGATACCAAACTAGAACCCAAATCGGATAAGTGCCTAAGTTGTTGGTTATCCTAGGGAAACCAAAGTATAGAATTTATACAACTCACAAGAGAACAATGTAATTGTTGCTTGCCATGCGGTTTTCCTAAGAAGAATACCTATATGCAGTGGTAAGTGGGAGGAAAGTAAAACTCGATGAAAATCGGAGTAATAATATTCTAGGCACCGATTCCTTAATGGAACACAGATAGTTCATCAATGATGAAACTATACCATAATCTTCGAATACACAAGAACCACGTAAATCGAAGAGAGAGCAGAACAACCTAGGAGATGGGTTTTCTGATCTCACCTCATAAAAATGTTAATCTTATTGAGGAATACGAACCGACTACGTATGAGGAAGTGATACAAGGTATCGACTCCCTATTATGGCAAAGTTCCATGATATCCGAAATGGATTCCATGTATAACAACCAAGTTTGGACACTAGTTGTTGTACCGAAAGGCATTGTGCCTATTGGTACAATATAAGTCTTCAAGGAAAACATACATGGAAGGCAGCATACCAACATACAAAGCTAGGCTTGTAGCGAAAAGGTATCGTTATCAACATTGTGTTGATTACGACGAAACCTTTTACTCGTTGCCATGGTTAAATCCATTTGGATAATGCTTGCTGATGGTGCATGTTTCATTCATGAAATATGGCAGCTGGATGCCAAAACCGATTTCCTTAACGGAAACCTTTTGGAGGATGTTTACAACATCTTGACGGTTTTGTTGTACTAAAACGAGCAAACAAGGTTTGCTAGTTAATTCGATCCATGGATAGATTGAAGCAAGCATAGCGTTCTTGGAATTATCGTTTTGATGTAATCATAATGGTGTATGATTTAATTCAAAACGAAAATGATTCTTGTGTATATAAGAAGGTTAATGGGAGCGCACTGGCAATGAATGTCGTATATAATAATGACATGTCATTTCTTGGAAATGATATTCTCATAAAACAATCTGTGAAAGCTTGGCTTTCATGAAAATTCCCGTAGAATTCTTGGAGAGACAACCTTTATTCTAGGAATAAGGATCTACTGGGATAGATCTAAAGGTTGTTGGTACTCTCCGGAACTCGTACATTGAATAAATGTACGCGACCTGGTGTCTCATATGCTTTGAGCATATGGAGTCACAATCGGGACAATCCAACTGATAGTCACTGGATTGATGTTAAGAACATCATTTAGTATCTTAGATGAACTAATGATGCTTTCTTATACTATGGAGAATGAGAACTTGAAGTGACTGGGTTCACCCGTTGAAAGTTTCCTACCGATAAAAACGACTATAAGTCGTAAGAACGGTACTATAAAGTTTGAATAACGGAACAGTGAGCTGGAAATCTTCCATGCAAGATACTGTTACCGAACAACCAACAAAAGTGGATTATTGCTGCAGCTGAGGCAGCAATAGAAGCCTTCTGGATTGATAATAATCCTGATCAGATTAGGAGTAGTTCTGTTAGCAGTTGAGCTAGGCTACAGCATAGGCTAAAGAATTAATGGTCTCATCAACGATCCAGATATATACTTCAAATTATACATCTGATTCGTTCGGATCATACATCGTGATGATCGAATAAATCGCATCAGATGATAATTATGCAAATCCACTGACGAAAGCATTTTCTCAGCAGAAGTTTGAGCGAACCGTATATAGTTCGGGTGTAGGACACTTGAGTGATTGGCTATAGGCCAAGTGAGAGATTGTTGGACAGTTATGGCCCATAGCATCACTATTTGTACAGATCATGGTGTTGTTGTACAAATTAACTATGTGACAAAGGAAATTGCTCTTTTATCATTTGTAATTAGATTACCAAGATGTATAAATGATAGAAGGTCCACATGATTAGTTCCGGATTGAGATGATATGAGACAATATCAATACACGAAGGTTTAATCATTAAATATCCCTAGTCGTAGTATTATCGAGATTGGACATCGATAATGCGGAATAGACTAGTATTAC
>SKCR01052090.1:0-30640 GCA_019454045.1 Zanthoxylum bungeanum | reverse complement strand
TGCGCTTGATTGAACCATACATAAAAGATAAACTTAATAACATCAAACTAAGTATGCCCAATTGAACATATCTCGCATCCAACCGAACACACATCAAACGGCGCGGCGAATAGTGTCACAAAGGTGGCCTTTTCGGCTCTTTATCTCCCATGGGAGGACCTTTGGACTAACTCACTAAGCCCATGCGCTTGGTTGAATCATGCATAACTAAACAACATATTGAATTCAAGTAAAGAAAACTAAATAAACAAAAGCAACGCAACAAAAGAGAGATGATGCCGTTTACCCAAGCGGTACGTGGAGTTGTGGCCCGAGTACAGATCATATTACCGTCCATTCGGAACCGGCTATGAAATTTATGTCCGGGTTTCCATCCGATATACCGCGAGAGTTGACACATCTCTCATTCATCCAATACCCACAACATATTACATCTCATAATTCATGCATGTTTATCTACTCAAAGACCACAACATGCATTCCAACATGACAATCATACAAGTAATACTTAATAAATAATGCGGAAAAAAGAAACAAGTGTGAAAGATACCCTCAGGTCTACCTTTTAAGCCGTCTCTCGGACTCGCGTTCCACGAAGATCGGAAGGGGTAACGGCTCCGCAACTTTTCTGGTTCACTGGTTCAGCGTCCTAGCTCACTGCTTGCTGTTTTTTTGTTTGCTGCGGTTCGAACTCCGTTCTGCTCCTATTCGGCTTCTGTCTTGCTGCTCACTGCACGGGCCACCTGTTTTAACGTTTTCATAAAACTATTCCAAGTTTGTGTGGGTCTTAGTGCAATTATATGTGATTATTTTTAAGATTATCTATGTAGTTTTTATGTTACTGTTTTTGGGATTTTGGGGACTATTTTGGGAGGATTTTTGCTGCTGCTCTAAGGTGATTGGGCTGCTGTTTTAAGGTGATTTAGGGGGTACTTGGGCGTGTTTTAGAGGGGTGCAGGGGCTGGTTTCAGTGGCTTTAGGAGGCTTGTTATTTTCGGCTATGGAGGGGAGGAGAAGGAGAGAAATTCTTGTTGTTTCTTGCTTACAATGGGCGTCAATGGGAAGGCTTCTTTTTTTGTGTATATGCGTGAACTAGAGGAGAGGAAGAGGCTTGGTGAAGGGTGGTTTATATAGAGAAGGGTTAGGGTTGACAAGGGAAGGGATTTTGTGCATTTAATTAGGATATGATTTAGTTTTAAACAAGGAAATCAAAGGATTGAGGGGGGGACAAAATATTTAATTTAGGAAGTTGCAATATTTAATTTGTGTTGGTTTAGGAATACAAATATTTATATGGTATTATCTTATTAGATTAGGAAGTCAAATATATGATGGCTTTAATGGTTAAGATTGATTTTTTATGATTGTTCAATTAGGCATGATTTTTAGTTTAAGTTGGTAAATATCTTATTTAATTGGTAAATGGTTTAAATATTTCATTTAATGTTTAATGTTTAAATTAATATTTATTTATTTAATTTGGGATGTGTTTTATGGGCTTTGGGAGCTAAATGGGCTGGGTGTGAGGCTAGCAGCAAAACCAAATTACCGACACCGTTCGAACGCTCCCTCGAACGCACACGAACACCCGCAATCTGTTTCCCGTTCGAACGAAGTAACGAACGCAGCACCAACGAAGACAGTGAGCTTGTTTATTCTGAATTTCCCCTTCCGATATCCGTTTCCCGCGGCTTTCGTGACTCAAAAGGTAGTGTTCCAAAATGAGACTCATCATAGGGTTATGTGTAAAAAATGCAGTGCCTACAGTCGCCCCCACTTTGATGGGACTTGTGCATGTGCAACAGTGACAATCCTATCAAAGTTTATGCAATGCATTTTCACTTACCTGGCTCGCCAGCTGCCGCTTGACTTACCATGTGTTGAGTTGAGTTGGTGATGTAGTGGACCTCGATCCTGGGACGTATCCCCATAACTGCAAGTGACTTGGGCCTTGGCCCTAGAATTTATTCCAAAACTGAGATTTATTCTTGGATTCGTTCCAAAACTGAGACTTGTTCTCGGATTCATTCCAAAACTGAGATTCGTTCTCGGATTTATTCCAAAATTGAGATTCATTCTCGGATTCATTCCCAAACTGAGATTCGTTCTCGGATTCATTCCAAAACTGAGATTTATTCTTATGGATTCCTTCCGTATTCTGAGATTCATTCTCTGGATTCCTTCCAAATTATGAGATTCGTTCTCGGTTTCATTCCAAAACTGAGATTTATTCTTATGGATTCTTCCGTATTCTGAGATTCATTCTCTGGATTCCTTCCAAATTCTGAGATTCATTTCTGGATTCCTTCTAAATTCTGAGATTCATTCTCTGGATTCCTTCCAAATTCTGAGATTCATTCTCTGGATTCCTTCCAAATTCCTGAGATTTCATCTGTGAGGCCTTCCCCAAATGTTTCTGAGATTCATTCTCTGGATCTTTCCAACTCTGATGATGTGGGCCTCGGCCCTAGGATTCTTCTATACTCTGACGACTGTGGGCCTCGGCCCTAGGATTCATTCCTGGATTCATTCCCATATTCTGACGATGTGGGCCTCGGCCCTAGGATTCATTCCCAAGCTGATACTGATCTGGGCCTCGACCCATACTGATACTGATGTGGGCCTCAACCCCGGGACGCATCCCCAACTGATACTGATGTGGGCCCTGACCCATGCTGATACTGATGTGGGCCTCAACCCATGCTGATACTGATGTGGGCCTCAACCCATGCTGATACTGATGTGGGCCTCGCCCATGCTGATACTGATGTGGGCCTCAACCCATGCTGATAATGATGTGGGCCTCGCCCCCAGACTGATATTGTACTGTCGCTGCTTTTGGTTGACTTGCATTTGACGCTTTCTCTTTTTCGTTGTTGAAACCTGTGATTTACAAAACAAAACAAACAACCAAAAAGAATGCCAAAATACGTTACGTGTATGCATGCATGGATGAAGTTCCTATTCCGTTGGGTTAGGTTTTCTATCAATTCTCTTGATGACTGTTTAGTCTTCTCTTCCTTATGCAAAGAACTACTTCATTCTATCTTCGTTGACTGGCTAGATGTACTTATTCCTTTCCAAGTTTTGACAATCTCACTGTCCTCATTCCCAGTTTCTGAACGGCTAACTTATCCTTTTTGCTTGCTTTTTCTGAGGATCCCCCGTGTTCTGAGCATCTTAATACCAAGATTGAATGCTTTTGTCACATGCACTCATGTTGCAAGTTGAGAAGTGGAGATTCAGACAAGTAAGCGAAATGAACTTCTTTATTATTGTTGAGAAAAAGGTCCGAACAAGCAAACAAAATCAATGTCTTTATTAAAAATGCAAGATAAACTTGGAGAAACAGCAGTGCCTTCTTCCTCAGCCTATGGTTCTTCATCATTGTCATCCCTTATCCCAATGAATGAAGCTGAGTGGTTGAGAGCCTGGAGGACAAGGGTTTCGGGTAGGCCAGAGTTGATCATGTAGTTAGGTAGGGGATTTCTGTGTGCATTGGGTTGTTCTCTTTCTGGGTCAGGTATTTTGTGGGTGTCAATGAGGTCTTGGATCTCATGCCTAAGGCGGGGGGGCAATTGTCAATTCGTGACCCTTTTGTTGGTGGAAGTAACAGAATAAGTTTAAGTCAAGGTAGTGGGGTACAGGGCTTGGAAGTGGTTTAGGTTCCAAGGGTTTCAGGAGTCCTTGCATCTTCAACTTTTCAAACACCTTCGATAGAGGCCTGCCAAGGTTGGAAAATCGCTTATTTCTGATGGCGGCAACTTCGGCAGTAGTGGGCCTTGTCTCAGAATGCCCCCCAAAATTCCTCTTATTCTGGCCATAAAACTTCCGGTTCTCGGCCTCCTCTTCCTCAATGTCCATGACAGTTTCCCTTAGCTGCCGAAAATCAGTAATCATCGAAGTCATTCTCCTCAGTTTGCCATAGATCGAGGGCTTGGTGCCCTTAATGATCATTTTAATCTGGTCCTTCTCAGAGGGCCGAGTCTGCATCTTCAGAAGCTGGCTTCTCCAGCGGTCTACATACTCCTTGAAGCTTTCTTCTGGCTTCTGCTTAGTGTTCTCCAAATCACGAAGTGACAAATCAATCTCTAAGTCTGTAACATATTGCTTCAGAAAAGCATCAGCTAGTTCCCTCCAATCTTCCTTAACCTTCTTCTCAAGGCTATGATACCAAACCACAGGAGCCCCCTCGAGTGACATCCCAAACATCTTTTGGACCTGGCGCTGTGATGTGATAGGCCCACTGAACTCATGACCGAGACATATTGCTGCAGATGGACTCTCGGGTCTCCATTCCCATTAAATTTGGCCATGTCGGGCATTCTGAACTGAGCAGGCAAAGTTCCTCAAAGGTCATCGCCTCATAGTCTAGTAAGTCTTCATCCTTACCCTTCATCTTACGGGTAACAGACTCTACCTGGTCACGGAGTTTTTCTGCAATTCTGTCTGAGACCCAACTGTTCTCCCAGTGGCATAATCAGCCATATCATCATCAAAAATGGGGATGTCATCCCCCAACCCATTCGGAGTCTCCTCACGTCCTACATTCTCAGAGTTCCCCCAGCACGGGGCACAACCATATTTGTCATGGCAGTAGTTGCTAGTTAGGCTTGCACTGTTCGGTAATCTTGGCTTAAACCGCTTTCCAACTGATCTATCCGGGATACCTCATTATCGGATGTACTCATATCTGTTACCGGTCTTTTGGTGAGTCTTCCCTCTTCCCTAACCCAACGGGGGAGTCTATGATGGCTTTTAAAACACAAGGTTAGCATGATGTATGTATGCATGGGGTGCATGAGATGCATGTAACATATAAAATATACTAAATCAATTAAAATTTTCACACAAATCGGCCTGTTATCATTTTAGAATCTTTCGGGCTAATCGTCATAGGAGTGAACCCATCCCAGTTTAAATGGCCCCAATGAGTTCACATCTCATGACAAAGTGCCCGACTAAACCCGAATGATAACGTTCCGAACACAATCACAAATGGGCCCATCAATCACTTAGAAGCCTTTGGCCTAATAGTCATGAAATACGTTCTTGTCCCAGTTTAAATGGCCCAACAAGCCCATATCCCATGACAAACAGTCCAAATGGATCCAAACGACAATGTTCCCAAACACAAGCATAGAAGAAAGACGATGCAAACATGGCATAATAATTTTTACGAAGTGGCCCATCAACATTTCAGAAGCTTTGGGCCTAATAGTCATAAGGTACGAACTTGCCCCAGTTTAAATGGCCCAGCAAGTCCGCATTTCTGACAATAGTCCAACTGCATCCAAATGAGGATGGTCCACAAGCACATATTCAAAGAAATAATTGTTACTTTAGCCAACCCGGTCTATGGGTGGGTTAGTAAGAGTATAGACAAAGGCTCTCACCGGGAAGGATGGCCCACAAACTAGGTCTCCCCACTCAAGGGTTCGAGCAACCAAGTGAGCGCACCCCTTTTTATACACTAAGGTACGTGCCAATGAGCTATGGTGTGTGACGGACTGTCAAATGGATTTCCCGTTGTAGATCCCCCAGAGGGAAGGTGGAGCGAGGCTCACTTAAATACCCAAGCCTCTTAGGCTCTTATCGCTTGTTGTCAGGAATAAACACGAGTCCTCCAAATTAGTCCATCACAATAGGCTACTAGTAGATGGCTATCTAGGTGCCTTCACAGCTTTTCCTTCTAGAAAGGTAGTGAATGAAGGAGGACACCAAACCATTACCTAGCCTCAAAATGCCTTTGATTAAACCCTCACTTTACCCACTATAGACACGGTCAATTAAAACATAAATCCAAACATCACAAGACAATATTTCGGGGCCAATTCTCTAATCCCCAGTGGAGTCGCCAGACTGTGGGAACACAGAACCTGGGCGACGCCGTTCCTAGGCTCGCGGCCTAGTTTGGGAAGTACTGAATAACATGGAGTCGCCACCCGGTGTGAACCGGGACAAAGATTTAAGGCCGCACTCACCCCTCGCAAGGGAATACCTCAAACCGTTGGGTTCGGAATGGTCCCTTACTTATGTCACTTGTAATGAAAGGATTTATGTAATAATTTAATCAAGCTTAAGTAACGCTTATTTCCAAGAGTATCATGCTTCTAAATTCTCATATTCAAGATAAAACTTATATACGCATTTCACATATATCTCACGTTTAAAATTGCATGCTTAACATATATCAAAATAGCAACGAACATATAACTTCATTTGCATATTACATTCTAGAAAACACAAGCACACATATTAACCATACAAGCACACATATTAACCATACAAGCACACATATGGGCACTTTTCCAAGCGGTACGTGGAATTGTAGCCCAAGTACAGACCGCACTACCGTCCATTCGGAATCGGCTACGGAATTTACGTCTGGGTTTCCATCCGATATCCGCAAGCAAATAATACTCAAATGTTATCATGACACAAGCATATGAATTGTAATACATTAACATATTTGCATTTATACATGTGGAGATAGCTACTAGGAAAACTATGCATGAAATCTAATGAAAAAGACTCAGTTCAGTGTGTTCGCGTTGTGTGTAGCGTTCGTAAACGCGTTCGAACGGAAATGAAACAGAATGCTCACGTTCGAGTAGCGTTCGTAAACGCGTTCGAACGGAAATGAAACAGAATGCTCACGTTCGTATGGCGTTTGTTAACGCGTTCGAACGGAAATGAGACAGAATGCTCACGTTCGTATGGCGTTTGTTAACGCGTTCGAACGGAAATGAGACCTGACACATGATAAGGCAAAAACACATGCGCGTTCGAGTTGCGTTCGTAAACGCGTTCGAATGGGAACAGACCTGATGCATGAAATGGGACGCAATACATAAACACAAAATAAAAAGGCGCGGCGAAGTACTGCCATAAAGGTGACCTTTTAGGGCTCTTGATCTCTCAAAGAGAGGACCTTTAGACCAACATACTAAGCCCATGCGCGTCACATCACACATACAAGAATAGAACCAATCATATCAACCAAGTATGCCCGATTGAACACATCTTACATCCAATCTGAACACACATCAACCGGCGCGACAAAGCATCGTGGTAACGGGTTTTAACCCCTCCCCATAAGGGATCTTTCATTCCACTTACTAAGCCCATGCGCTTGATTGAACCATACATAAAAGATAAACTTAATAACATCAAACTAAGTATGCCCAATTGAACATATCTCGCATCCAACCGAACACACATCAACCGGTGCGGCGAAGTAGTGTCACAAAGGTGGCCTTTTCGGCTCTTTGTCTCCCAAATGGAGGACCTTTGAACTAACTCACTAAGCCCATGCGCTTGGTTGAATCATGCATAACTAAACAACATATTGAATTCAAGTAAAGAAAACTAAACTAAAAACAAAAGCAACGCAACAAAAGAGAGATGGTGCCGTTTACCCAAGCGGTACGTGGAGTTGTGGCCCGAGTACAGATCATATTACCGTCCATTCGGAATCGGCTATGAAATTTATGTCCGGGTTTCTATCCGATATACCGCGAGAGTTGACACATCTCTCATTCATCCAATACCCACAACATATTACATCTCATAATTCATGCATGTTTATCTACTCAAAGACCACAACATGCATTCCAACATGACAATCATACAAGTAATACTTAATAAATAATGCGGAAAAAAGAAACAAGTGTGAAAGATACCCTCAGGTCTAACCTTTTAAGCCGTCTCTCGGACTCGCGTTCCACGAAGATCGGAAGGGGTACGGCTCCGCAACTTTTCTGGTTCACTGGTTCAGCGTCCTAGCTCACTGCTTTGCTGTTTTGCTTGCGGTTCAAACTCCGTTCTGCTCCTATTCGGCTTCTGTCTTGCTGCTCACTGCACGGGCCACCTGTTTTAACGTTTTCAATAAACTATTCCAAGTTTGTTTGGGTTCTTAGTGCAATTATATTTGATTATTTTTAAGATTATCTATGTAGTTTTTATGTTACTGTTTTTGGGATTTTGGGGACTGTTTTGGGAGGATTTTTGCTGCTGCTCTAAGGTGATTTGGGCTGCTGTTTTAAGGTGATTTGGGCTGCTGTTTTAAGGTGATTTAGGGGGGTACTTGGGCGTGTTTTAGAGGGGTGCAGGGGCTGGTTTCAGTGGCTTTAGGAAGGCTTGTTATTTTCGGCTATGGAGGGAGGAGAATGAGAGAAATTCTTGTTGTTTCTTGCTTACAATGGGCGTCAATGGGAAGGCTTCTTTTTTTTGTGTATATGCGTGAACTAGAGGAGAGGAAGAGGCTTGGTGAAGGGTGGTTTATATAGAGAAGGGTTAGGGTTGACAAGGGAAGGGATTTTGTGCATTTAATTAGGATATGATTTAGTTTTAAACAAGGAAATCAAAGGATTGAGGGGGGGGCAAAATATTTTAATTTAGGAAGTTGCAATATTTAATTTGTGTTGGTTTAGGAATACTAATATTTTATATTGGTAATTATCTTATTAGATTAGGAAGTCAAATATATGATTGGCTTTAATTGGTTAGGATTGATTTTAAATTAGGCATGATTTTTTTTAAGTTAGGTAAATATCTTATTTAATTGGTAAATGGTTTAAATTTTCATTTAATGTTTAATGTTTAATGTTTAAATTAATATTTATTTATTTAATTTGGGATGTGTTTTATGGGCTTTGGGGAGCTAAATGGGCTGGGTGTGAGGCTAGCAGCAAAACCATAATTACCGACACCGTTCGAACGCTCCCTCGAACGCGACACGAACACCCGCAATCTGTTTCCCGTTCGAACGAAGTAGCGAACGCAGCACTAACGAAGACAGTGAGCTTGTTTATTCTGAATTTCCCCTTCCGATATCCGTTTCCCGCGGATTTCGTGACTCAAAAGGTAGTGTCTCCAAAATGAGACTCATCATAGGGACTTATGTGTAAAAATGCAGTGCCTACAACGACATCATCAATGATTGTACAGTCATTACAGAACATATTTGGGAAACCTTCAGACCAGCAACAATACGAGGCAATAGTCTCTGTATTGACCGCTAGAATGAAGGAATACACATCAGTCTGAGACCATGTGTTGAGGATGATGTCTCATCTTAATATGGCTTAAACCCATGGTGCACGTATTAATGTGCAAAGCCAGGTGACAATGATCATGGAAACCCTTCCGAAGAGTTTCCTGCAGTTTAAAAGCAACTGTTATATGGATACGTTAACTTTTACGTTGACTGAACTGCTGAATGAGCTCACCAATTACGAGTTCGTTATGAATGGTCCTCGTAGGTCCAATGCCGAGGCAAATGTTGCCGAATCTTCTAAATCTGCAAAGAAGAAGAAGAAAGGCAATTGGAAGGCAAAGGCAAAACCAATGAAAAAGAAGAACAACAAAAGCTCCAAAGGAACCAATACCAAAGGAAAATGTTTCCATTGTGAACAACAAGGGCATACCTTGCAGAGCTTAAAGAGAAGAAGAATACAGGTAAATACGATTTACTTGTCATTGAGTCTCTTTTGGTAGAGGATGATAAATCCGTATGGATTGTTGATTCTGGTGCCACTAACCATGTTTGTTGTTCTTTGCAGCTACTTGACTCATTGATGGACCTTGCTGAAGGTAGCTTTACCATGAGAGTTGGGACATGGGATGCTATTTCAACAAAAGCAGTGGGAGATTCCAAGTTAAACTTTAATAATAGTTATTTATGTTTAAATGGTGTACTATATAATCCTGGTTTTCGCAGGAATTTGATTTCTGTAACAAAACTTATGGAATGTGGTTTTTCTATTTCATTTAATAATAAGTCAGTTATTATTAGTAGAAATGGATTAAAGATATGCACATGAGACTCCGAAAATAATCTATATGTATTAAGGCCGTTAAAGCATGAATCACTACTTAATACTGAAATGTTTAAGATTGAAAGATCTAAAACTAAACGATAAAAGATTTCTCATGATGATACCTATTTATGGCACCTTAGACTTGGTCACATTAACCTTGACCGGATAGATAGACTAATTAAGAATGGAGTTTTAAATCAGTTAAAACTCGGTACTTTACCTGTCTGTGAATCCTGTCTAGAAGACAAAATGACTAAGAGACCTTTTACTGGAAAAGTGATAAGAGCCAAAGAAACATTTGAGCTAATACATTCGGACTTTTACGGACCGATGAATGTAAAAGCACGAGGTGCTTTTGAATACTTCATCACTTTCATTAACGATTATTCTAGATATGGGTATGTTTACCTAATGTAGCACAAGTCAGATATATTTGAAAAGTTCAAAGAGTATCGTGATGAGGTTGAGAACCAGTTAGGTAAAAGCATCAAAATTCTATGATCAGATCATTAAGGAGAATACATTGATAGAGATTTCGAGGATTTCTTAGTTGAGCATGGAATTGTTTCATAGCTCACAGCACCTGGAACACTACAACAAAATGGTGTTGCAGAAAGGAGAAATCGAACCATACTAGACATGATGAGATCAATGTTTAGTTATAGCACTCTACCTACTTCATTATGGGGGTATGCATTACAAACTGCAATGTATATCCTGAATGTAGTTCCTTCTAAGTCTGTTCCTAAGACTCCCTTAGAGTTGTGGAATGGTCGTAAAGCTAGTTTGAGACATTTCCGTATATGGGGGTGTCCGGCACATGTGCTAAAGAACAAGACTATTAAGTTGGAACCACGTTCACAAGTGTGCCTATTTGTAGGCTATCCTAAGGAAACTAGGGGTGGATTCTTTTATAGTCCAGAAAGAATAAAGTATTTGTGTCGATAAATGCTACATTTCTTGAGGAGGACTATATGAGAGAGTTCAAACCTCGAAGTAAAGTGTTACTTGAGGAGTTACTTGCTGGTACTACCAGTACACCATTGTCAAATATTGACAAAGATATAACACCTTCTACATCTGAAAGTCAGATGCAAGTTTATCAGGATATCATACCACCTAGACGTAGTGGGAGGGTTGTAAGACAACCTGAACGCTATCTAGGAAATGGTGAGGTGCAAGTTGTTGCATCTTGTGATGGTATAGATGATTCATTGACCTATCGTAGTGTAATGGAAGATACTGATAAAGAGGAATGGCTCAAAGCCATGAACCTCGAGATTGATTCTATGTACTCTAACTCAGTCTGGGAACTTATAGACCAACCTGATGGAGTAAAACTCATAGGTTGCAAGTGGATCTATAAGAGAAAAATAGGAATAGATGGGAAAGTACAGACTTTCAATGCTAGGTTAGTGGCAAAGGGTTATACCCAAGAAGATGGAGTTGACTATGAACAAACTTTCTCGCCAGTAGCCATGCTTAAATCCATCAGGATTCTTCTTTCTATTGCTGCATATTATGACTATGAGATTTGGAAAATGGACGTCAAGAATGCATTCTTGAATGGAAATATTGATGAGAGTATCTATATGGTATAACTAGAGGGGTTCATTACCCAAGGTCAAGAGCAAAAGGTTTACAAGTTGCAAATGTCCATTTATGGACTTAAGCAAGCATCTAGATCTTGGAACATAAGGTTTGATACTACGATCAAGTCTTATAACTTTGAGCAGAACATCGATAAGCCTTGTGTCTACAAGCGTATCATTGATGGGAATGTGGTTTTCCTTGTGTTATACGTCAATGATAATTTACTCATTGGGAATGATGTAAAGATATTATCGGACGTGAAAATATAGCTAGCTAATCAATTCCAAATGAAAGATTTGGGAGAGACAAGTTATGTACTTGGGATCCAGATCATTCTGGATTGCAAGAACGACTGTTAGCAATTTCTCAAGCAACCTATATCGACAAGATTCTTGTATGATTTGGTATGCAAAATTCCAAGAAAGGTAATTTGCCTTTCAGACATGGAATTCATTTGTCTAAGGAACAGTCTCCTAAGACATCTCAAGAAGTTGAGGAGATGAGACATATACCATATACTTCAGTAGTTGGAAGTATTATGTATGTTATGTTATGCATGAGACCGGACATCTGTTTTGCAGTGGGAGTGGTCAGTAGGTTTCAATCCAACCCAAGATTAGATCATTGGGTAGCGGTGAAATATATTCTCAAGTATCTTCGGAGAACGAGAAATTATATGCTAGTATATACAAGTCAGGATATGATTCTGAGAGGATATACAGACTCTGATTTTCAGACGGATGTCGATTCTAGGAAATCAACATCTGGATTAGTGTTCACCCTAGGTGGTGGGGCTATAGTATGGAGGAGCATAAAGCAATCTTGTATTGCTGACTCCACCATGGAGGCTGAATATGTAGCAGCTTGTGAAACAACTAAGGAAGCAGTCTGGCTCCGTAAGTTCTTGGCAGATCTGGAAGTTATTCCAGATATGGATAAATCGATCATACTTTATTGTGATAATAGTGGTGCAGTGGAGAACTGCAAAGAACCAAGAAGCCACAAGAGGGGTAAGCATATCGAGAGGAAATATCACCCATCAGAGAGATAGTGCAGAGAGAAGATGTCGCTGTCACACAGATTCCATCCGTTGATAACCTGTCTGATCCGTTTACAAAGACCTTATCGGCTAAAGTGTTTGAAGGTCACCTAAAGGGTTTAGGATTACATGACATGTCCCATTTGCTCTAGTCCAAGTGGGAGATTGTTGGGATTTATGTCCTAAAGCTTCATGTATTGTAAAACGGAACTGATTATTGTAATAATAATAAATGCATTATTCATTTTATCAAAGATGTTTGATTTATATCGCATATTGTCCAATTGTCGTGTTTACTTTGATTACTATTGTACCTTCAGACTTAGTGTATGTTTGATGCACAAGAGGATTTAAGTATGAAGTTACTAATCTAAATAGTCCGTAGAGAGCAAACAAATATGGTACTTTGTTTGTGGTTTATATATAGCTGCGGTCCTTTCTATACTTGTATGGCGACCTTGATCCGGGATCGTTCATGTAGTGACATGGGAATGTAGGCACCTTATATGATGAGATCATTTAGGACTGGACTCAGATAAATATGAATTTCTTTTAATATTCGTTAACCGAAGAAATTCATTTTATCTAATAGATGGTCATATATGGATTCAATCTTAATCCTGAGAATACTACGAACTCCTGCATGCCAGGCTATGTTCTTTGATTTACTATGGTGAGGTTGGTGTTGCATTCCCGGCCAATAACTACGTATTTTGGAGATATGGCTTGGTATGTAGCTGGGAACGTTTTACATAGATATGGAATTCACTCATTCTTACGAGAAGCAAAATAATATCTTTTTTAAAAGTTGATTCGAGACTTGAACAATTTGAGCGCTCAATTTTTCTATCACGAATAGAAAGTTTTATATTCATAATTATTATGAATTAATTGTTCATTATAGAATCAATGGTGCTTAAGAGAGAAAATATTTAGAGGGGTTTTGACGGACTTTTGACCTGGCTCTATTTATGAGATATTCGTGAATGGCTATATCCATATGTAATGACTATATCGATGAACACTGAAGTTGTTCGTTTTATTTTATCCATCTACTGTAACTGGAGTTCAACTTCGAGTTTTTAGTGGAATAACGCGGAGTTAATAATTCGTAATATTTGATTAAAAAGTTTAATTAATATTTCGGAATTATTGGAGCTCGGAACCGTAGGTCCATTTGGTCTCCGTGCTAGCTCGATTAACTGTAGCAAACCTAATATAATTAGATTGTCTAATTATATGCTCAATTTATTTTTTTATATTATTAATGAGATTAATAATATTTATTGTCACAAATGAAAACTATGTTAAATTTGTTTAACTTAATGTTTTCTAGAATTCTTTGATTATGAGATAATCAAGTCTTGATTATGAGATAATCAAGTTAGTAATCATTATGAGATAATTACTACAACATAATTGAAGGTAAATAAATCATTATTAAGATATTGATTTTTATTTACCATTGGAGACAAAGCCATATGGCTTACCATGTCATCTAAGCAATTATGTCTATTAGGTGGCTTGTATACACCTAATATATTTGTCATTAGCTAATGCATTTTATGCTTTGGTATGGCCTCCACATTTATGTGTTTGTCATTTAAAAAATTAATAAATGCTTAATGACAAAGTCATTGTCTTTACCTTAACATTTCTTATGCTTTTGTATGGCATTCAAATTTTTGTTTTGGCAATTGCAAGAAAGCATTAGATGCTTTATGACAAGGTTAGTTGGCTTGTGTAAAAGAATATAATCTCTACCATTTCTCTCACTTCTAAGGTTAACACTTTGCATTAATTCATAAAATTATTGTGAGAAAGAATGAGAGAGAAAATAGAGAGAGTTCAAGCATTCACAAGTGTTGTGAGAGTGTTTGAAATTCCAAAGAGCCAAACACAATTGTGACATCCTAAATATCTAAATAGTTTAGAGGTTTAATTTTTGTGAGTGAAGCCCACACTTCGATTTGTTGGTTTCGAGTCACAGTTTGGAAGATCGAGTGGTTGATCCAAGTGATGGACACTAAAGGATTGATCTTGGCTACTACAACAAATGGAGAAGGCAAAGAAAAATTTTAAAGATCCATACCGGACCCGGTGCCACCGCAAGCAACTTTCGCCGCGCTAAGGAAAGTCGTTTCCTACAGTAAGCCACTGGGCTACAAATGGATATTCAAACGGAAGATGAAACCGGATAGATCAATAGATAAGTACAAGGCAAGGCTTGTCATAAAAGGTTATAGATAAAAAAAAACCTTGATTACTTTGACACCAATTCACCAGTGACTCGTTTCACGTCAATAAGAATGCTCATAGCCATAGCAGCTATATTTGGTCTTGAAATACATCAAATGGATGTAAAGACGACATTCTTGAATGGTGAACTAGATGAAGAGATATACATGGAACAACCAGAAGGGTTCAATGTTCCTGGACAAGAACGAAAAGTGTGCAAACTTGTAAAATCCTTATATGGATTAAAACAAGCACCTAAACAATGTCATGAGAAATTTGACAAAGAGATGTTGTGAAGTGGGTTCAAAACCAATGAGTGTGATACATGTGTGTACACCAAATCAACTCAAAAAGGATATGTCATTGTGTTTCTCTATGTAGACGATATGCTGATAATTGGTAGTAATCATGAAATGATTCAGTTTACCAAGAAAGTATTATCCAGCAGATTTGATATGAAAGATTTAGGAGTAGCTGATATGATCCTAGGAATTAAGATTTCTAGGACATCATAAGGATATATATTATCTCAGACTCATTATATTGAGAAGATACTTGAGAAATATAACAAAGGGGATCTAAATGTGGCTAGAACTCTTGTAGACCTAACTCTTCATCTATAAAAAAATATTAGCTAAAGTGTATCGCAATTAGAGTATTCGAGAATCATCAGAAGTCTGATGTATCTCACGAATTGCACACGACTTGATATCGCTCAAGCTGTGAACATGCTTAGCAGATATACGAGCAATCCAGGACATAACCACTGGAAAGCCATAATAAGAGTTTTGAGGTATTTGAGAGAAACTTCAAAATATGGGCTACATTATGCGAGATATCCTGCTGTTCTAGAGGGATACATCGATGCTAACTGGATATCTGATACAGTGGATTCCAAATCTACGAGTGGATTTATTTTCACACTTGGTAATGCAGCCGTGTCATGGAAATCTTCGAGGCAAATATGTATTGCCCGGTCTACTATGGAATCAGAGTTCATAGCATTAGACAAAACAACGGAAGAAGCGGAATGGCTTCAAAATTTCCTGGAGGATATTCCAAGTTGGCCCAAACTGATGCCAACGATAATCATACATTGTGATAGTCAATCGGCTATTGGGAGAGCCCAAAATATAATGTATAATGGTAAGTCTCGACACATATGTCGGAGACATAATACCATACGTCAACTGCTCTCAAGTGGCATAATATCGATCGATTATGTCAAGTCGAAGGAAAACTTAGCGGATCCATTTACTAAAGGTTTACCTAGAGAGCAAGTTGAGAAGTCATCAAGGGAAATGGGCTTGAAGCCTATAAATTAAGAATTGTCACTGTGGAAACCCAACCTAGCTGACTGGAGATCCCAAGATCTAGGTTCAAAAGGGACAACTGAAACTTTGTGCAATTCAAAACAAGCACTGTAGAGTTTTGTACTCTTTCCCATTCCGATAATGACGCAGAGTGTTGTCTGTCAAGGCTAGGCTAAGCTAAGGCTTTTAATGATCGCTATATTAGGAGATGAGTCCTAATGGGGGTAAAGGCAGATTATCTCTTTATAGTAGATCACCTATTTCAAGTAAGAAGTGAGGCCGCTTCCATGGGATTTTGAAGGCTGACTTCCCTAAAGTGCTTGATGAATCTAAGACCGATGTTCATGGTCGAAATGAACACAACCGTAGAACTAGAAATGGTCGAAGTAAAGCTGTGTGTTGACAATTGTCTTGGTTTACACCAACGGCATAACAATTCAAGACTATGGGTCACTGGTTTGCCAAGTAAATCCGATTGTCATTCACTAGGAAAGGTTCAAGGCGAAAGCTACCTATTTCGATGTAGTTTTAATTCACGAAAACTCTTTTAAGTGTCTGCATGAATATTTAGAGAATTATGGGGGATTGTTGTAAATTCTCTAAATATAGAGTATGAATGAAGGAGAGTCATGTATGAATGGAGAAGGGTCATGTAGGGGTGGCAAAACGAATCAACGAATCGAATTTGTATCGAATCCTAAACGAATCGAATCAAAATGTGATGGATTCGTATTCGATTCGTTTATTAAACGAATCCTAATATCAAGATTCGTATTCGATTCGTTTAATAAACGAATCGAATATGAATATTCGTTTATTCGTTTCGTTAATGATATTATTTAATAAAATAATTTACCGCCCTTGATTTACATTAATTCTTCATAAATATATACATATGAAATATGTAATTAATATATTTACTAAAAATACCTCACCAAATATCGAAAATATTACTTTTTCTATCATAATTAGCTATAATTTCTCGAATATTAATTGAAAATTAACAAGAACTAGTAAATAAAAATAATAAACGAATCCTAAACGAATAAACGAATCAATGAGCTTAAATTCGTATTCGATTCGTTTAATAAACGAATCGAATCGAATTGACCAATTTATTAAACGAATCTATTTTTTCAAACCCGTATTCGCTTTAAAGCGAATCGAATCGAACGAATAAACGAATCATGACCCAAATTGTCACCCCTAGTCATGTCCTTTGAGTAATGCCTTATGGGAGAGGCATGGACATGTAGGGATATGGCCTCTAAAATTGATAGAATATACCTTTAGGCTCCAAAGGGTTTAAAGAAGAGGTATAACCCTTGGGAGGGTTACACCCCAAACCAAATGGTGCCCTCAAAGCCACCCTTTCATGACTATTTAAAGGAGCCTTCATTGTTCTTTCAAGGTATGTTCCCACCATTGTCCTAGTTCAAGATCTTGTTAGGGAGTACCCCTTGAACAAGAGGAATCTAAGTAATCATGGGAGGACGTTAGCCACAAAATCCGTAGAGCACCGAGATGAGGCTAATAAGTTCTTAAGGACAGAGGCAACTCGATTTGGACTACATTTTTCGTCAATTTTCCAGGTTTTTCTTATTCTTTAAGGTTTTAGGGTTTATGTATAAGTTGGCATTTTAGTATAGATCCGTATTTGTGTTCTGGTTTGATTTGTTTAATGCATGTTGATTTCGTTTAATGAGACTTAATTCACCAACATTATTGACATATAAATATTTATCTTTATATTATTAGGATGTAAATATTGTCCATCTTTATATTATTCTACAATTATTGACTATCGGTAAAATATAGGAATTCTCTTCTTTTTTTTTCTTTTTTTGTAAATAAAAAATTTAGGCTAGAATTATGTGAACATAGATATTGTTGTACACGATTCATATATACACTATCATCATTTGTACTTAACCTAACCACAAAGCTTCACAAAAACTTTATTTAAGTAATAAAAAATACACGCATTGCACAACTCTGATTCCTCAATTTAAAGAACCAAGCAACATCAGATACACATTTCACTAAGGCATCTAGAAATATCTTAATGAACTTTGCACCCCTATGTTATTTACAATTGTATCTCAAGTTAAAATTAAAAAAAAAATAATAATAATAAGAAAACGCAAATTCAATGGAGGCAGATGCTCTCATTCTAAAAGTAAGATCTTGCCTTAGAATAAGGTCTAAAAAATGGAGAGTCAATTTAGGTATAGAGTATTAGGTGGGAGTCGCTCGAAAGATTAGACCGAAAATATAGTCTTATCTATGATTCAGTAGAATTTCGAATTATTAGGTTATAAATATTCAAAAAAAGACATGATTTTATGATTTCTTATTTCAACAAACTATTTATCCATGTGAGTACCTTGTTTCTTACTAATAAAATATTATCTTGTTTGGTAGTTCAAATTCCTAAGTTGTGGTAATTATCACTTATAAACTCACTGTGTTATTATTTAGAAATAATATGAGATATTGTAATATCCATCCTCACGACATTAATTTACAATTTTAAGATATTTTTTTAAGTTTCTCGTGTGGGGCCTATAATATGTCAAATCAAAAATAACAAAAAAGGGAAATATGCGGATTCTTCTGTTTTGGTGCTGCAAAACAAACCTCACTAACACGAGTAATTTTTTGGTGCAACGAAAACACGAGTGACATGATATCACAATTAATTAGTAAATGACATGTATGATTTAATATCCATTTTTTTAGTTATTTTTTAATATTTTAATACGCATGATAATAAATTATTGGATTATTGCACGAATAACGTGATACCTCCATTATATTATAGATTTTCTCTGCTAACACATGGTTAAAGATTGTCAATGGTACATGAATCAATTTCCTTCAGCATTTTGATAAGAATTTGGTTGCATCATTTTTGCTAAGCTAGGCTTCTTAAGAAAGCCTATGAGAATACGAGCAACTGCAAACTCAAATTGAATTATATAATTAATCAATACAGCATGAAAGATTCTTAACCACCATATCTGCTCATCAATTTATCCATTGAGCAAAGGAAGCCGAATTGAGTTTCATCCTCTAAGACCCTTTAATAAACCCCGTTAAATGTAGCAATATGAAATTAATCTGGCATAAATTTATGTATGAAGGCAGTAAGAATTCAAATTTGCCAAAGTAAAAAAATGTTTTGAATGGTGAAGTGTAGAAGATTCCGCAGCTACAGCAGCCCCCGCTTCCTCGGATGAAACTCCGGGTTGAGGAGTTATTCAGAATACTGTCAAGATATCAGTAACATACCAAATCAATTTATAATCTTTAACACCGGTTTTGAAACCAACACTGGCTTTAGTCTCTGATTATGAATTAAAATTTCTCGCTGATTCAACCCTATAACCGCTTGTAAAAATGGGCCTCAGACAATGGGCTTTCAGGCCCAAATGTGGCGAACAAGACAGAACCCATGTACCCAAACCAAGTTGAAAAAAGAAAGAAACGGATAAAGGATATCGTTAATTGGTTATGGCGTGTCCTTTTATCATTCGAAGGTTTCTCCAGTTTAGATATTGCAAATGCAGTGGCTTCCTTTTAAGGTAAGAGCCGAATCATTTATTCCAACAAAAACTTGGCCTGGCCATCATTTCTTGATCTCTTTTATTAACTGTTTGCACATTGTTTATTTTTTTAGCTGCTCATATACTTTGGCGCCATTTAAGTTTTCTGTTTCAGAAAATAACTTCATTGAAGTCGAATACCAACTTTATAATGTCAAATCATATTACTTATCTATGACTAAGTAAGAACATAAATTTGATTTGACCATCTTTGGTTCTTTGTTCAATTTGTACTATGTTTTGATCGTATGCTTAACTATATCACACCACATAGTTGGAGAAATTACCAACCCTTGTGCCACATTAGCTTCTACAATGAAAATCATTTAAAAGAATGCCCAGTTAATGTGAAATTTTCAATTTTCAGGTTACATTTAAAAAAAAAAAAAACATCTGGGATGCTGCTCCACTTCATTTGAATGAAGGATTATGATATTGAAACAGTAATTTTGTTTATTTTCAATATATGGGTATGCAATTATTTTTTTCTTATTTAGTTTTATGTTTTGTTGATGCAGATTTTTCAGAAATTAACTCAAATTGAATCTATCTGTTTTGTTTGTGAATATCATATATTTTGCCAACTTAATGGAGTCTAGCAAACAGTGAGGATTGTCATGCTATCACTCTCAGCTGATGGAATGAGATGAAGAATTTAGAATTAAGTGAATCTGTTGGAAACAAGCAGTTCCATCCTACATTGCATTAAGTGACATGTCAAGAATTTAGTATAAAGATTTGTTTCCAGAATTATATAGGTTGTTGTTGTGGATTCTTGCTGTATATGTTGTCACGCAAAAGCATTATATTCCTTATAAAGGGGCCCTTTTTCAAGTTCGGAAAAAATGCAGATGGAAAACTTGATTCCAAAGTTCCCTGTATGGTACCCAGCTTTTATCCTGAAAGAACTTGTGTTAAATCTTGCATGAGGACCAGAATTCCATCTGTAAGTAAAAGTACAAGCTTAGCCTCTTTGAAACGTATCCATATGCTGCGACATGGAAGAATAAAAGGTCTCATTGATGAAAATCAAGGGGAATCTGATGAAGATGATGATCTATGTCCTGTTGAATGTGTTAGAGAATTTAAGACTGATGAGGAGTTCTTTGATATTCTTGAAAAGGCCAAAGAAACTGGCTCTTTAGTTGTGGTAGATTTCTATCGCACTGCTTGTGGAAGCTGCAAGTATATCGAGCAGGGGTTTTCCAAATTATGCAAGGGATCCGGTGATCAGGAAGCTCCCGTAATTTTCTTAAAACACAATGTAAGTACTTTATAAGCGTGACTTATCCAGACTGCGTTGAAGTTATGCATATCCGTGTTTAATTTTTTCATCATACGTACTATCTTTATTTCTTTAATAAGATTTTTCTTAGTTAACAACCTTGGCATCCATGGTCTGCATAATGAACATTTGTACTAGATGGTTTTGAGCTTAATCTCTTGATTTATAGTTTGTAGACCCTGATCCGTCGAGCCTCTGAGGCTTGATCTCTCAGTGTGTTGGATCAGTAGGTAGTCAGGCTGAGCATGGAGTTTTCTCACAAATAGCCAACAGAATTGGGTTTCACAATAACATTTGTCCCTTTTATTTTAGTTCTTTATTAACTCATTGTAATTTTTCTAGTGTTACTAAAAACAGAATAGTTGTCTGCTTACAGGTAATTGACGAGTATGATGAACAATCTGAGGTTGCTGAACGTCTTAGAATAAAGGTAAAGTTTTCTTTTTCTTTTGGTAATAGCTAAGTTCTGTTCATTACCTTGAATGAATTTACTTTGGTGGCAAGTGTTATCGAAATCATAGTGAAGATGCTAAAGTCTCCACTGACTGATTGGGTTGCTTTTGGAAATCTTTATTTGCATCTAACTCAGGTTCCTAATACCTTGATAGGAAACCCTTTACTGGTTTTTGTTCACTTTATTTTACAAACAACAAAATGAACACCTCCTAATATTTATAAAATCAACATTTGTACCACCTAAATAAGATACTAATATTATACCTTATGAAAAGAAGGCAATAGTTGTAGAAAAAGACTTTAATTTGAAGTAATCATTAAACTAGCGTTATTACTTAATATAAAATTTAATCATATTATAAATTTATATCCATCTTTCAGTCTAGATATAAAAGTTTGTGGTAAATTGGGGTAATAATGGCATACATCCTATAGGCAAAGCATTTTTGAGGTATGTTTTTTTCTTTTTCCCCCTTCAAGATCGTCCTTCATTAACAGCAACATGACCTTGAACTGATGCAGACCGTTCCCCTCTTCCACTTCTACAAAAATGGAGCTCTATTGGAAGCATTTCCAACCAGAGACAGAGAAAAGATTGATGCAGCAATTCTTAAATACACATCAGCTTCATCCAATGACGATTGACTTCATTTGCTTATATGTTTTCAAAATTGTCTTCTGGTGTAAAATAATAATGAGAGTGAAACATAAGCTCAAGTTCTATTGAACTTGACACACCCCTATAACTGTGCAACTTTTATGTGAAGACTACAATATATATTTTTCATTTTTTATTTTTTATAAGAATAATTTTGAAAATAAATGGAGTTAATTACAAAAGAAGGTTTGATAAGATGAATTGAATGGATTAAAATAACACATCAAGGTTTGATAAGATAAATTGAATGGATTAAATATCAGTACTCTCAAATGAATTCAATATATGATTTATGTCTGCTTTTTTAATATTGACGTTTTGACGGTATGTCAAATACCTATTTTAACGCTAGCGTTAACGCTCGCGTTAACGCTCACGGAACCATAATCTCACAGCATGAGCTTAATTTTGGCGCTACCTTATACTATAGCATTTGTTCCCTACCTTATATATATATATATATATATTTCATAAGCATGTTTAATGATTCTGGATTCTGATAAACTATCCAATATTATTACACCAAGGCTTCCATGAGGTAATATACTACAATATTAATGTTAAAAAAATCAAACTACATAAGGCAAACAGACAGTGGCAATGATCAAGATTTTAACATCTAAGCTTTAAACAAAAGGTTGAGGGAAAAAAAAAAAAAAGGGAAATGCCTGATGCAGATTTAAGAGCCTCTGAGTGTCAAAAGATCAATAGTTGGGTAGTATACAAAACAAAAACCACCCAATGCCACAAGGTCAGATCATTTTTGTTTGATCTCACCAGCATTCAGAATGCACTTTATAGGAAGAAGTTCAATCAGCAGCCAACCTGGTTAAATAGAAAAACCATCGTTCATGTCCTCTGTCCATAAGAGTTTTCAAGGATTGGGACCGCTGGCCCATAAATCAACCGGCAGCGTTCACTGAATGAGCCAACCATTCGAGAGGCCACCTCCTTAAAGAACATAGATGCTGCCTGTTAAAACAGAGCCCTCAGTAAAATTAGGATGCTTCATGCATCTCTTCTCAATATAGTAATAAATTCAACACTGCTTATTATCTATTCAAGTTATACCAAGGGGTAGGCACAGTTGCACCCAACCAAAGGAAACTGAGTGGACCAAATCAAATTGGTCAGTTAAATTTGTTCCCCCCCCTAGAAATCGCTTCAAGAATCAGTTCGCCTCCAGTTTTGGTGGATTTCCAAACCGAACCCAAAAAAAAATAAAAGGACAGAAAATAGACCAAAAACCATGAATAGAACCAGTCATTTTCAAAACTCGGTTCAAATCGATTCAGAACCTTATGTTTTACACAACTAGCTATATTAAACAAGACAGAATCATTTGGTCCATGATATGCATAATAATATAACATGACTTACACATATAAAGCTCCTCCCAGAAACAAAAACGATATAATTATACAGGCATGCATGCAACAATTCACAGAATAACAAAGCATCTCAACGAGGGAAGAGGCAAAGATATTGATGTATACTACTTGCTGCACTATAGCTCGTGTCAGAACTCAGAACAAATCAGTATAGAAACTACTCCCACTTAGGGATAACAGTGTTTTTAGTGTGAGATTCCACAGAGGTATCCACTGTTGAAGAGCATAGCCTACACTTTTGGTGATAAAAATAACCTTAAAGAAGTCAAATATAGCAATTTCCACATAAAAGCGCATAAAATGACCTGAGTTCGGCCCATAATGCTAGTATTAATAATAAGGATTTTTGGTGCTTTGTCAAAGGAAGATGGATGATTCTGAGGGCAGATGTGTAAGAAGCTGTGCAACTTCTTTTATCCTTGAGGTGGCAAGAAGATCTGTGAGAATTTTTTTCTATATATCAGACATCCATGACAGGTATCTACCTTCAACCTTTTGCAGGAGCTATGGATTTTAAAAATATTTGCCCCTCTAGAAGTTAAATTGCTGAATTGCATACCAATTTAGTTCCTCAATAATGGCAAAGCAAGATATAAATATATCAATGAAAGACTGTTACCTGTCGATAAAGTGGTGACTGAAATTTAAAATCCACCAAAAAGTACAGGTTGCAAGTTCCAGGAATGGGTCCAGGACTGAATTCCCAAATATTTATTAGATGCTCAAAAAGGGAACTGTCTGACGAGGTTGTCTGAAAATAAGGCAGAAGAAAAAAAATAAGATCACCATTCATCAAAGATTAAACAGCCGGAAAAAAAAATCATTTGGAAATGAAAGCCACTAGTAAGGACCATCTTGGCTTATTACACAAAAAGATGTCAATACAAGATATCACAAATATGAAATATCACATAAATGACTCCACTATCCTACCTACTGTACTGATTCAGAATAGTTGGTCACATTTCATCTTTTATTCCATTTCCATTTCAAAATAAAAAGCTGGCAGCAACATGTTGCTGAAACATCCTACATTCAAGACTTCCATCTTGATCACAATTCAAAATAGAACAGAATAGTGCCACATAAAAAACCCGAAGCAATGTTCTATAAAAAGCCAGGTGCTAGTCGGGCGGTGAGGAAGTGCCTGGCGCTTATGTCTTCTAGGCGGTGCCTAGACGGATGGATTAGGCAGTGTTAGACGGTTTTATTATTTTATTCAAAAAAATTGTAATTATGTAATGAATTATTTGGAAAAAAAAATTATATTTATGCCATCTTTCTTTATTTGAAAAATATATATATATTCATGTCATTTTTCTTATCTTGTGCAATTTACAATAGCGTTATACCTTGAAACAACCCATAAACAAGTGAGCAATACATGATCAAAAGCAAATGAGTTTGTCATTGAAAAGAATTATAAAAAACAATTATTTTAACTGATCAATTCAGTAATCACATTCTCAAATCTCAAATTAGCCAACAAATAACAATTATTTTAACTAATCAATTCAATAATTATATTTGATCAATTCAGTAATTACTATAAGCCTTATTTGATCAAGTCAGTGTTATATTTGTGATTTTATAATAAAATAAAATAGAAATATGGATACGGATCATATATCATATACCAATAATACAATTTTTTGACCTGTCCGCCTAGACCTGCCTAGAATCCGCTTAGAACTCGACAAGACTCGCAGACAGCCTAGATGACCGATTTGCTCCTTATTCGGGATGGGCTAGGGCCGCCTAGCCCGATTTTTTGAACACTGGCCCGAAGTAAGAATTCAACAATTAACCAGAAGTCTGAACTTAAGCAGTAGATACACAAGAAGCACCCTAGTTGAAACACCATGTTCACAACTCTTAACTGCATATCCAGTGGTGCATTTTTAGTGGGAGTAGCTCGCAGACTTTTGAGCTGTACTAAAAGTGTAGATATCTACACTCCCAGTAGATTTCAATTTGAAATATATCTATACAATTGTAAAAGTTTCGAAAAAGAAGACAAGAATGAACACCGTGTACCAGATTGGTAAAACAATATACAAGAACCAAAGATACATTAATGAGAATTTTGAACTTGAGCATTGGACATGCGAGAAGCACCCATTCGAAACACCATGTTCACAGCTCATTATGAATATCCTGCTGTCTTGAAATGGTGCATTTTCTCAAAAAAAAAATTGTAAACTAAGCTCTTCTACTCTTCCAAAATTGGTTCTCACATGACCAAAAAAAACTCACAAAGGAACACAAGTACAGACATAATAATCAGAGTAATAAATTTGCAATTCATAATACAAAATAAATCACACAGCTATCCAAACATGAAAGTATTGAGTTATTATGAGCAATGTTTTAAAAAATTCGGACAAGTGATTGAACCTGTGATCTAAAAGGTTCAATGAGTCGCTGGTTCGACTAGTTGATCTGACAGAACCGAATGACGTCATAAATAATTTTAATTAATTAAAAATTATAAAAAAAATTATTATTTTTTGCTTTAAAAAAATTGGGTTAAGAAACGATTCGGCTAGTTCATCGATTTCACCGATTTGGCCGATTTTTTACACACCGATTTTTAGGATACCGGACCAGGCAGATTCTTAATTTGACTGGTTCAACTGGCTAGTTCGATCTAATTTTAAAAACAATGGTTATGAGTGTAGATATCTAGTACCTAGTTAATCGTATTCACACTTAAGATACAAAGACATTAATACCTAAGTGTGAAATTTCCTTCCTCAAAACCATGGCACAAGATAACATATAATGTAGGTGAATTTAGCCATTTTGCAACATATAATAAACTCAAAAGCATATAGAAAAAAAACATATAAGTTACTGATAGAAAATCAAATGTAGGTGAGGGAGATATTCCTATCTCTTGACATTAACATGCCCATCAAAGTTTTGTACAATGATCATTTTGGATACATACTCTCAGTGTTGTTAATGGAGCACTAATGCACGGCTTATGCGCATGCCTCAAGGCGCAAGGCGATAAAGGTGAGACACAAATTGCTAAAAGAATTATAAGTATCTAGTCGACTAAAACAAAAAGAAATCATTGAAAATATATCAAAACACAATTTTAATAAATTCATGTGCAAAGCAATCAATGTAAAAATGCAAAGCAAAACAATTGGTTCTATGGATCTATTAAAGTGTTGAGACCACTAACACGTTTACAATAAAAAATTCTTTAACTTATTAAAAAATATTTTGATAATATTAAAAAAAATTGTGAGGTTTTTCTGAACCATTTTTGTGAAGCGTGCGGCATGCCTAGACGCACCTAGGCGCATCTCGGAGGTGCGGTAGGCGAGCCTGACCTTTCATCAAGCGCAATGGCCAGCGCGCCTGTGTGAGGCACGCCTTTGACAACTATCCATACACCTTTTACTTGTGTCCAACATGGGCATTTTACATGTTTTGAGTCATTGAGTGCCTAGTTCATAATAATAAGTTCCATACTCCACCTTAAATGCAAAAATGGAGCCCAAAGAGAATCTCAGTAGTAACTTCAAAAAACAGTAAGAGTTTCAGCAGAATCTTATTACCTTAACATACTTTGGTCTGTTTAATTCCACGTGGGAAACATAACTTTCAACAAGAAATTTAAACCCAATCTCCAACTCTGCATCAAAGGATCCATCCGGGTAGCGTTTCACTATATCCGACCGCTGACACCAGGGGACAAATCCATGATACAAGTCAACAGCGGCAACTACATCAAATAACTGCTCTGGAGAATAGCTGGCAGCCAAAAGATGTATCAGCTAATCACAATCCAAATAAATAATACATTAAGGGGCACGACAAATGATATGCTGCAACCATGAGAAAGTATATTCAAAAATTTATTTTCACAAGCTTGCAATAAAATAAAACAATACCAAAAAGGTTTCAAGCAAAATTACCCTAAAACACGTCGCTCCTCATAAACTTTGGATAAGACATCACCCTCTTCCCCGTCTCCGACGCCAAGAAACCGCCTCATTTGCACAATATTAGCATTGTTATGGCAAAAACTTGCTAATGAGGAATTAATATTACGGCGAGTACTGATGAATTTATGGGAGGACGATGCTTCGATCCCTGCTATTCCACTAAATCGTCGAATCTGATTGATCTGTAGCTGCCCATCTATTTTGACAGAATTGGTAAAATGCCAAATGCTCGTTTTACGTGAAATTAAAGAACCCAAGGCTTTCGAGACCGGCATGAACGGCGGCATTGTAAAGTCTCAAAATTTCGATGCCGTATTTCACCACTAGCTTATAATCGAAGATGCAGACGGGATTCCTCAAATCTCGGAAATCAAAAGCACGCTATAAAACTGTAGAAACAACTTTTTTTTTTTTAAAAAAAAGGAAAATTTAATTAATATGGAAATCGAATATCCAAAATTAAAAAAAAAAAAAAAAGAAGAAACAAAATCGAAACCCTAAAGATGGAGAAAAAGAAGGAAAGCCAGAGAGGAGCATACCTTTTAAAAAGCAAGGAGACGAGTTTGTGTGAAATAAGAAATTTGGACAATGAAAGTAATCAAGGGATATGCGTGTCTTCTTTAATAATAGAATTGTAAAAATGAGAATGAAAATGTATTTCTTGAACTAAAAATAAGATTAACACGTGACAATAATTTTCTTTCAACTTGGTGTTGCCGCCAACATAACAGCTGTCCGGCTGTTCCGACACCTATATTTTGAAGACTTGGAAGTATATTTTAGTTTACAAAATGATATTTGTACAAAAACTAAATAAAAAGATAATATGTAATTTATAGAATAGTCAACCATTTGATGTGCTAAAATATTTTATTTTATTTATTATTATTATTTTTTTTTTGCGTGGTTTGGTAGTGTAAGATTTACGGTCTGACCTTAAGGTCCCGAATTCGAATTTAATGAGTGTATTTCTTGTAAGAGTTTGAAAAAGTCGGAGATTTTATCTACTCCGCTTAAGCCTGAAAGAAGTGATTTATCTGTGAGGTTTCAACAATTCCAAAAAAAATAAAAATTTATGTGCTAAAAGATATTTGTCATCAATAGACAAAAAGTTAGTTCACCAAAATATATAATATGTAACTTGTAGAATAGCAGCGGTTTGAGGTAAGACTAATGTTGTGACGAAATGTTTCAAATGTTTTATCAATTAAAATCATTCAATTCGTTAATTTCTCGGAAGGCACCTCTGTGATTTTGACTTGTTGCTAATCCGATACAAGTAAATGATCTTTGATGCCCATTCACAAAATTGATCCGAACATAGGATGCAAAATGAAAATTGCCTCGTTACAATTTCTAGCACTTCCAATTCATGTTAACATTAAAAAAATAATAATAATAAGAATTGAATATCTGAAATTATAGCAAAGGAATAATAGGCAAAAATATACCCACAAAGTAGGCTTAGAATATATGTGTATGAAATTTGAAGACAGTAGATTGAAGTGGCAAGTCATTTCTCCGCTAGCAATACATAAACCCTCTTCTGAACTTGGGTTAAGTCAGCATAGTTTATGTGCACAGAGTCCCCTACTAGCACCTCTTTGAGTGGATAAACAAGCCATTTGCATTCTTGATCTTCATCTGACTGGAAAAACACACTTCTCAGGACCGTTTTCTGTCGTGGGATGTGGGATTGGAGGAACGACCTAAAAGAGAACAGCACAGCTGAGATGGAAAATATCGAATCTAAACTTGCCCGAACAATATTGTAATTTGTAATCATAACTTACCTGATCGCGGCTTGAAGAATCAGGTTTCTTGGTTTTCAAAATTTTTGAGCTGCATATACTGCTAGTTTTCTCACCTTTAATCTGTTCATCAATGAAATTCTGATCTGACACCTCTGCAATAAGCCAAACCATCGTCTGAGCACAAAGTAACTTGTACATGGCATAAGGCACGATCTCTCTATGCCAATGAACAAAGAGCCTTCTGATAGTAATGGAAACATGAACCATATTGTAAAAATATAAAAATGTCTCATGAAATCAATTCTTGTCCTCATCCCTGAAACTCCTTACTCAACTCAAATCACACTTTAATCTCAGACAAAATGGGTTGGCTGCATGAAAATTTTTAAGCCCCCATAGCTCTAATTTTTATCTTACTAAGTATATGTTAAATCAATATATTACTGAACTCTTGTGAACCCATATTTACAGACACATGTATACATTATAAGACTTGACTGCAACAGTCCCTATTCTTAAAAAATATCTTATAACCATTAGATAGGAATGCCACATGAACCAAATCAGAAATGACTAATACTAACCTCATTGCATTACCACCTTCTGCCTTCCTAAAAACTTTTTATTAATCTTAGATATGGAATTGACGCAGCAAAAGTAAAGTGACAGCACCCAACTTAAACTACGGATTCAGCAATAAGATTGATTACCAATTTTTGATCCAGCAATACCTGGAGGATTTGGAGGCAAGGTTTTTGGTTTGCATTTAGATTTAAAATGCTGGATCCATGGATTTGCCGAAAGAGCCTGAGAATTGCGTGCCTTATTTAGTTGAAACTCAGGTCTCTCAAAGTTGAGCTTCTGCCAGGAACCACGCCGAAGAACCTTAAACTAGAATAAAGATAAAAAGAAACAATACAAAATATCAAATAACAAGAAGACCCACATTTGTTAGCACATTATGTACATAAACAATGGTGTAGACACTAGACATATTCAAACAAACCTGGCCAGAAGGACGATGCATTTGCTTGGATGATGTAACATTGTTCCTTTTTAAGGATCTCCAAGCAGGAACATCCACAGAACTATATAGCTGGTTAACAAACGACGCTTCCATGGATTTAAGGTACAAACTATGTTTCTCATCTGTCCATTCTGTTACTTGAGAATCCTGGATATGCAATCAACATGTTAATTCCATAGAATGGCCAGAACGCGAACCCACAAAAAAAAAAGGCTTAACATCCTTATTCATCCCAGCAGGCAACTTAGATTGCTCAACAGTTTAAGCTAACATGGTGACGTTATCGAACCACAGTCATTGACCTAATCTGATTAAAAACCCCTAACAAAATAAAATAAACCAGACAGGAAAGCACATCTCCCCAAAATCAATGATTAACAAAATTGTGGGTCTTCTTAATGTTGGTTACAGGTAAAGATGCATGCTATATTAGCTCAAGAGTAAAACCAGATGACGTTAAAGGAAGAAGAGAGAGATCATACCAGGCCC
>SKCR01052089.1:0-30504 GCA_019454045.1 Zanthoxylum bungeanum | reverse complement strand
AACACTAACACATGTGTCGCAGGTGATTGCTGGCATCGAACAGATAGGTCAGCTGGGCATTACCTTCGAGCCTGAAACTTCCATAGATTTGATCTTACAGTCTCTACCTGATAGCTGGGGTGGGTTCATCATGAATTATAATATGATGAACCAAGAAAAGAATCCTGGAGAGTTTATGGTGATGCTGAAAGAGGCAGAGCCAGAGCTTCTGAAGGGTAAGAAGCGCGAGGCGCATCTTACTTCGACATCTCAGAAGGCCAAGGGTTGGCCGAAGGCTTCTGGAGGTGTGAAGAAGAAGAAAAGAAAGGGCAAGGGCAAATCATCATAGTCTTCTGTGAAGACTAAGGACAAATCCCAAGATGTCTACCTACAGTGTGGCAAACAGAGTCACTGGAAGCGTGACTGCCATGAGTACAAGGCTTACATGAAGGAAGTGAAGGCGGGCAAGGCTCTGGCTTCAGATATGTTTGTTATTGAAATAAACATGTCTACTTCTAGTTTTAAAAATTAGATTTTTGATTCTGGATGTGGTACTCACATATGTACTGATGTGCATGATCTGCAGATTAGCAGGATACTGACTTCAGGAGAGATCAACCTACGAGTCAGAAATAGGACGAGAGTCACTATTTTGGCTGTAGGGACCTATATTTTGGAACTATCCTCGGGGGCATGTACTTACATTAGGTGACTGTTATTATGTACCTAGTTTGACTAGAAACATTATCTCTGTATCTTGTTTAACCCGATGCTGGTATACCTTTGTATTCTGGAACATTGGGTGTTTTGTTTATAAAGATGATTTTGAGATATGTACATCTGATGTTAATAATGGTCTTTATAGTTTGAATATAAATGAATCTCAAACATATAATATGACCAAAAAAAAGCTCAAATTGAGTAACACTGATGAAACTTATCTGTGGCATTGTCGTATGGGACACATTAACAAGACTCGTATATCCATACTTTTGAAGAGTGGATACTTGGACGGATTTGATACCAATTCATATGATGTCTGCGAATCTTGTTTATTAGTCAAAATGCCTAAAACACCTTTTAGCGGTAAATGTGTACGTGCCACCAAACTGTTAGCCCTCGTTCATAGTGACGTATGCGGGCCCATGTCTAGTCAAGCTAGAGGTGAATATGAATACTTCGTAACCTTTACGGATGATGCATCGCGTTATGGTTATGTGTATCTTATGAGACACAAGTCGGAAACTTTTGAGAAATTCAAAGAGTTTCGACACGAAGTAGGAAAACAGACCTGCAAAAGTATTAAAACATTGCGGTCAGACCGTGATGGAGAATACTTAAGCAATGAGTTTATCGATTACTTGAAAGAATATGGTATTCTTTCATAGTGGACTCCTCCAGGAACACCTCAATTGAATGGTGTGTCCGAACGGAGAAACCAAACTTTGTTGGACATGGTAAGGTCTATGATGAGTCGCACTGAGCTACCAATTTCCTTCTGGGGATACGCATTGAATAGTGCAATACTTATTTTGAATAAGGTTCAGTCAAAGTCTGTTGGACAGACTCCATATGAAATATGGACAGGAAAGAAATCGGGTTTCTCATTCTTGAAGATTTGGGGATGATGGGCATATGTTAAACGTTTGGATGGTACCAAACTAGAACCCAAATCGTATAAGTGCCTATTTGTAGGTTATCCTAGGGAAACCAAATGATATCACTTCTACAACCGACAAGAGAAAAATGTATTTGTTGCTCTCCATGCGGTTTTCCTCGAAAAGGAATTCCTAGATGCAGTGGTAAGTGGGAGGAAAGTAGAACTCGATGAAAATCGGTATGATACTGTTCCTGGCACCGAGTCCATCATGAAACATGAAAAATTCATCAGGGATGAGACTGTACCATAATCTTCTAATACACAAGAACTGCGTAGGTCGAAGAGAGTCAGAAAACAACCTGAGATGTATGGGTTTCTGATCTCACCTCATGTGGATATTAATCTTATTGAGGAAGACGATCTGGCTACGTATGAGGAAGTGATACAAGGTATCGACTCCGCTTTATGGCAAAAGGCCATGAAGTCTGATATGGACTCCATGTATACCAACTAAGTTTGGACACTAGTTGATACACCAGAAGACATTAAGCCTATTGGTTGTAAATGGGTCTTCAAGAAGATGACAGACATGGATAGCAACATACAAACATACAAAGCTAGGCTTGTAGTGAAAGGGTATCGTCAATGACATGGTGTTGATTACGATGAAACTTTTTTACCTGTTGCCATGATTAAATCCATTCGGATAATGCTTGCGATTGATGTATATTTCGATTATGAAATATGGCTAATAGACGTCAAAATCATTTTCCTTAACGGAAACCTTTTGGAAGATGTTTATATGCAATAGCCTGACGGTTTTGTCGTGCCAAAACATGCAAACAAGGTTTACAAGTTAAATCGATCCATTTATGGATTGAAGCAAGCATCGCGTTCTTGGAACCAACGTTTTGATGAAATCATAAAAGAATATGGTTTCATTCAAAACAAAGATGATTCTTGTGTATATAAGAAGGTTAGTGGAGCGCACTGACATTCATTGTCCTATACGTTGATGATGTATTGCTTATTGGCAATGACATTCCTATGCTACAATCGGTGAAGCCTTGGCTTTCATTAAAATTCTCCATGAAAGATCTAGGAGAAACAGCCTTTATTATGAGAATAAAGATCTACCGGATAGATGTAGAAGGTGCTTGGACTCTCCCAGAGCTCGTACATTGACAAAGTGTTGAAGAGATTCAACATGGATCAGTATAAGATGGGACTGCTGCCGGTGTCACATGGCGTCTCTATATCTAAGGACATGTGTCCTAAAACTAAAGATGAGAGAGAAGCAATGAGTCGGATCCCGTTCACTTATGCAGTTGGATCGATCATGTATGCCATGATATGTACGCGACCTGATGTCTCATATACTTTGAGCATGTGCAGTCGCTATCAGGCCGATTCAGGTGATGGTCAATGGATTGCTGTTAAGAACATCCTTAAATATCTTAGACGAACTAAGGATGCTTTCTTAGTCTATAGAGATAGAGAACTTGAGGTGATTGGGTTCACCGATGCAAATTTCCAAACCGATAAAGACGACTCTAAGTCACAATCAGGGTACATATTTTGTTTGAACAACGGAGCAGTGAGCTGGAAATCTTCCAAGCAATAGACTGTTTTCGATTCAACAACAGAAGAGGAATATATCGCTGCAGCTGAGGCAGCAAAAGAAGCAGTTTGGATCCGTAAATTCCTAATTGGATTAGGAGTAGTTCCGTTAGCAGCTGAGCCCGTACCTTTATATTGTGACAATAACGGGCCTATAGCACAGGCTGAGGAATTGCGATCTCATCAACGATCCAAGCATGTACTTCGACGTTTCCATCTGATTCGTTAGATCATACATCGTGGCGATGTGAAGATCGAAAAGATCTCTTCAGATGACAACATTGCAGATCCGCTGACAAAAGCTATCTTTCAGCAAAAGTTTGAGCGACATGTACATAGTTCAGGTGTTAGATACTTGAGTGATTGGCTATGAGCCAAGTGGGAGATTGTTGGACAATTATGACCCATAACATCACTATTTGTAAAAGACATGGTGTTTTTATACAAATTAACTATATGACAAAGGAAATTACTATTTTATCATTTTATAATTGGATTATTTGGATATGTATAAATGATAAAAATCAGTATGATTAATCCACGAACAGTTTAATCATTAAATATCCCTAGTTGTAGTATTATCGAGACTGTACATCGATAATGCGGAATAGACTAGTATTACACTTGTGTGCGTTATGGAAGCTTAACGGCATAGTTCTCATATATTTAAGTATTGGATATCAATGCAAGTGTGATAGGAGGTTCTGTTAGCCGTTGGATCGGGAACAGTTTCACTCTAGATAAACCCATCAGAATCCCATTGGTAGTATGACTATGTGTCTATGGGAATCGGAATCAGGGTAGGTGTATGTGGTCTTAACCTGAGACTTGCATCGCTAATACTTGCGACAATCAGTACGCTTTGGTTTTGGTTGTCCAAAGCTTTAACAGGTTTTGTGTACGCCTCTTCTGGGTTTACTGAGAATCGTAGTGTATTGGATGTGATGTCAAGATAGAAGTATCACTTCAGTCATATGGAGATGATGATCACGCAGGATACATAACTAGTAGTCTTAAATGCTGCAGCTATCGGGATAGTATTACTAGGTCATGATTATCCGATTATAGACTAGTTGCTAGTGATTCGATATATACTTCGTACGGGGCAGACACAATTCCAGCCCTAGGCCTAGCATGTGACATCCGATACTGGATCGTATTACGTAATATATTGTATACTACACCTGATACAGATTATATATTCCTCGTTGAATATTTCTGGAGAATTGGGTAGGCACGGTGCTTTGCTAGAAGCCAACCATGTCTTGTAAATCGGTAAGAACGTAGTATGGGGTACGCACGTGTTCGGATAGTCCGATGACCGTATTTACTGCCAACATATCCAAGAATCTCTTGGGTGTTTCCCAAAGATTCACCGATGACATTTGACTCGAACAAAATTAATCTGGGATTAATTATGAGAGAGAAAATTAATCTGGGATTAATTGCTGCAAGAATTCATATGAGATAAAATTCATCTAGAAGAGAGAACGCGATTAATTTGGAATTAATCGATTAAATAATATATTGGATATATTAATTGAAATTGGATTTCAATGCGGAATTAAAATTGGATTTTAATTCGGGCGAACGAATTAATTTGGAATTAATTCATAAGCGACTTCGTAATAATTTTGCTAGGCATTATTATTTAATTAAATTGGATTTAATTACGTCGCAACGGAAAATTCGTTTAATCGGATTAAACGAACTCGAGCCCAAAGTGGGTTGTGTAAGCCAAGTTGAATTTTGAATTTAAGTGGTGGGACCCACTAACTTACATCAATTATCACCTAGTTGATGGAAGTAGTTGGATGCATTTAATGCAACTTTTTCCAACACATTAAGTTTAGTTTTTTGAAAACATAACACAAGTTAATTTTTGGTATTAGTTTTGGAAAACAAAAATATCAACAAAATTCTCTCTTCTCCCTCCTCCAATGCCGTGAGATTGCTTCCTCTTCTCATTGAATTTTTGTTGCAAAAATTCACCATTGCTAGCACTTTGAGAGTTAAAGAAATGTGATAGGGAAACTCACCCTTGATTTGGAATTCATTTTAAAGCTTAGAGCGTCCATACATCAAAGAAAGTTTTGAACTTCTCATCCGCTCATTGTAAGTTAATTCCGCAACTTATTTTGTTTTTATTCACACTTGAATCAATGTTTAGAGATCCTTGGCATGTCTAGGACACTAACACTGACTTAATAGGATACCGCCCTTATGGTCGATTGGACTTAATTAAATTGATTTTAACTTGACTAAATTGGTTACCGCTTTTTATGGTCGTTTGGAATTAATCATAAATTTGACTTAATCAGGATACCGCCTTTTTGGTCAGTTGGTAATGTCATGCAAAGTTTATATATTATAATAAGGGAGATATCTAAATTAGAAGTAATAAAAGTGGATCCTCTAACCACCTGTATTTTCTTTATTGTTAATTTATCTTTTTTAATTTCCTAGCTTTACTTTATGTCATTTACTTTATTTATGTCTTATTTAATTCTAGATATGTCTGGTAACTAAACCCCTTATCTAGGGTTGTGATGAATTCCAATATCACCGTTTTATAAGTGGTTATTTTATGTCTTGGGTAATATAAAGGTTTATTTATTGAGCCTTAAGCTTAATGCTTCTTGTTAACTGGCCATTAATAAGATTGATTTGATAAACTTAAAATGAACTTGGAAAAGGTATTTTAGGTTTCAGCCTTAGACTCAATAGCTCACGATCTCACCTTGGGGCAAAGGACTCTTAGGTAGATTTCCTTACAGGATATGAATATACCTATAGAGCTGGGGTAGCCATAATTGGAACTTAATCTTAATGAATTCAGATACTTGGTTAAAATTGGAATATGATTAATTGGGTTAATCTGGGTGTTTGCATCTTACCATCGGAAGAGGCTTTTGCATATTTTTGTGTTCCAAGTTAATAAACTGATATATTGCATAAACATGAGATCACCATTTCATCTTTAAAAGATATTGGAATGATTCACAATCCTAGATAGTTTTATAATATTGAATTTCCTTTCATTTACTTTCGCACTGTTTTATTTACTTGTTTTCAGAAAAAAATCACCATCCAAACAACAATCAATCTATTAGATACTCGTAAGTATTTAACATCATAAATTAATAGCTAAGGTATTATGTCCTCGTGGGATCGATACATTTTATACTACTTGAGCGATACGTGCGCTTGTGTTACTTGAGTGATTTCATTGTTCAAGTTTTTGGCGCCGTTGTCGGAGACTTTTTTATCTTTCACTATTAATTTTGGGGTTGGATATCGTTACTTGTGTCTAATTTTTTTTTTTTGTTTTCTTGTGTTTCAGGTTCTCAGTCACTACATGAGAAGAACCAGAAGCTTTGAAATTCGTCTGCTTGACCCAGAAATTGAAAGTACTATCAGACAGTTGAGAAGGGAAATGCTATGAGACTGTGTGTTTTCCCATATTATTTGAAAGACAGAGCTAAGGCTTGGCTGCATTCATTACCAGCAGGTTCCATCACAACTTGGAACACTCTTGCCACCAAATTCCTTGTAAAGTACTTTCCCCCAACCAGAACAGCAAAGCTGAGAAATGACATCACATCCTTTGTGCAACATGACTCAGAATCTTTCTGCTAAGCTTGGGAGAGATACAAGGATTTTCTTAGAAAATGTCCTCACCATGAGATTGCAAAGTGGCTACAAGTCCAAACCTTCTACAATGGACTTTCTGGACTAATGAGAACCACAATAGATGCTGCTGTTGGAGGAGCTTTAATGGAAAACGGAGAAGATCAAGCCTGTGACTTAATTGAAGAAATGGCCAACAACAATTCTTTGTGGCCAACAGAAAGGAGCGTGATTCAATAAATAGCATAAATTTACAAAGTTGGAGTCAACACATCAATGAATGCCAAGCTGGATCAGATGTGCAAACTCATGGAAACTCTTAGCATGAAGGTTAATGATGTATCCACAAGTTTACCATATGGAGGATCACCAGAGGTAGAATCTTACAACCAACATGATGAGACTGTAAATTATGTCAGTAACTTCGGCAGACAATGGAACAATCCATATTCAAATACCTACAACCCAGGTTGAAAGAATCATCCCAATTTCGCATGGAGCAACAATTCAGGGCAAAGAAACAATCCACCACCCGGATATCAACAGCAAAACAAAGGCCAAGAATATGAACAAAATCTAGGAATAGAAGATTTGTTTGCCCAGATGAAAAAGCAAGAAGCCAAATATGATGCTATGTCTCAAAATCAATCAGCATCAAATGAAGCTATATTTCAAGCCCAATCAGCATTGAATCAAAGCCTAACTGCTTCTATAAAGACCTTAGATAATCAAATGGGACAACTGGCCAATGCTTAGAGTTACAGACCGCAAGGTACCCTTCCTAGCAACACAGAACCAAATCCAAGGAACATGGGGAATGAGCAATGTCATGCCATCACTTTGAAAAGCGGTACTGAGATCCACAAAGATGTTGGAGTCAAAACATCAACTGAGGCTGTTCCAAAAGAAAGTAGCGAATTAGATCCACATATGGAGGAAAGAGAAGCAAAAGCTAATGATCGAGAAAGATTCACTCCACGTCCACCTTTTCCACAGCGTCTCCAGAAAAATAAACTAGACAAGCAGTTTGCTTGATTTATGGAGATCTTCAAAAAGCTGCATATCAACATTCCATTTACAAAAGCGTTGGAACAAATGACCAGCTATGTCAAATTCATGAAAGATATTTTGTCATGAAAATGAAGATTGGGAGATTATGAGACAATAGCATTGACAGAAGAATGCAGCGCCATCATTCAGAAGAAGCTTCCCCCAAAGTTGAAAGATCCTGGCAGTTTCACTATCTCTTGCACCATAGGAGAACATAACTTCGGTAAGGCTTTATGTGATTTAGGTGCTAGTATTAACTTGATGCCTTTTTCCATTTACAGGAAACTGCATATTGGAGAAACAAAGCCTACCTCAATCTCGTTGCAACTTGCTGATAGAACGCTCACATTTCCGAGATGTGTAGTTGAAGATGTGCTTGTCAAAGTGTACAAATTCATTTTCCCAGCAGATTTTATTATCCTTGACATGGAGGAAGACGAAGAAATGCCCATCAACCTCGGGAGACCATTTTTGGCTACAGGTCAAACCATTATTAATGTACAAAAAGGTGAACTAACCATGAGGGTACAAGACCAAGAAGTGACATTCAATGTTTTCAAAGCCATGCAATTCTCGAATGATGAAAAGAATGAGGAATGTTTCAGACTTGGTGTGATAGATAGAACCATCCAAAGCTCTGATGCAATGCAAAGTTCCACTGATAATCTTAAAGCATGGAATCTGCCTGTGGATCTTGAAGATAAAATGTACTGCACACTGAAGAAGATTAATCTTGAAATACAAGCAACATGAGAGAATTGGCTCCACCAACTCAATAAATTGGAGGAATTTTACATAAAGCCTTTTGAGAATGCCAAACTGTACAAAGAAAAAGCCAAGAAGAAACGTGATGAGAAGTTATTGTGCATACAACTAGAACCGGGGCAGCGGGTGTTGTTAAACAAATCAAGGTTGAAACTTTTCCTTGGGAAGTTAAAATCATGGTGGTCGAGTCTATTCTTAATCACCCAAGTTTTACCAGATAGAGATGTTGAGTTACATGATCCCAACTCCAATACAACATTCAAAGTTAACAGAAAACGTGTCAAACGCTATTGGGGAGAATCATTTGAGCAACAAAAATGAAGTGTCACACTTTCAGATCCAGCCTAATATTCGGGCAGTCATGTCTAGCTAATGATGTTAAACATAGCGATAGCAGGGATGCAACCCATGTAATTTGTTTATATATTAAGATTTGATGTGTTTTGTGTGTTTAATTTTTACAGGTAGAGTCACAGATAGAATGGAAGACGTTCTCGCAAATCTTCAAAAGTAATTTTCATCTCTTCCTCAAAATTCTCTGATGAAAGTCTACAAAGCTCGAATGGAACGAATGAGACTTATGATGATCAAAGGTATTCCTAATGATATTCATTGGATTATTGAAGAACAGGTTCGATTGGTAAGTGAGTCTTCTGACTCTTTTATTTCATATCTGTCTGGTTTAGGAAAAAACACATATGCTAAGAAAAGAAGAGCTAAAAGATTAGGTGTTTGCTATAAATGTGCACACATGACATGTAATACTTGTTATCATTCTTTAGGAATGATGTCTGATAACCACGAAGATAAAATTAAATTCATTAGGGATGACATGAGTAAGGAGTCTTTGAATGACATATCTTTGACTCTTGAGACGCATCCCAGTGGATATGTGTATCACGCAATTCGCATGTTACATGCACAATTTCAAAAAGAAAGACAACAATTAAGTCTCGAGAATCTGACTTTAAAATACCCTGTTTGCCAATTTATAAGAGCTTGTCCTTGACGCATAAATGTCAATCAAGTCATTACTTCTTGTAAATATTATTATCTCTTTGTCTTTAACTAATAGTTGTGATTTATTTTGTTATTTACTTTTATTTTCTCCAACAGGATCCAGACTTTTTGACTTTGACGATTTATTTTACTGTTTAACTAATAATTGTCATCTGGCAGGTACTGGTGCCATTATTTCTCAACCTTTTTCAGGATCTATAAATTCAACTCGTTATTGCACTTTTGAAGGCATCCAGATTTGAGAAAGAAATAAAAAAAAATGGAGGCAACTTCAAGAAGACGAGTTGTAAACATCAGTGTGTTTTGCGGTACTAGTGTTGGTTCTAAATCAGAATTCGTTAATGTAGTACAGGAATTGGGTAGAGTCATAGCTAAAAGAAATATGCACTTAGTATATGGCGGTGGCAATCTTGGACTAATGGGGTACGTTTCAAGGTCCATACAGGAAGGAGATAGTCAAGTCCTGGGAATCATCCCAAAACCTTTGGCAGAGGCGAATCTTATAGGACCATCAAATGGAGAGGAATGCATCGTGCAAGGTATGTCTAAATGACTTGTTGAAATGATTAATCGTGCTGATGCTTTTATTGCTTCATCAGGTGGCTTGGGCACGATGGAGGAAATTTTTACAGTGCTATCTTGAGCGAACTTGAACATACACCATAAACCAATTGGACTGTTTAATCCTGATGGATTTTATTACTTTCTTTGTGTGTTTCTTGATGATGCCCAGAGGAATGGGTTTGTGTTAAAACTTGTAAAAGATATCATCTTCACTACCAGAACAGTCCATGATTTAATTGACCAACTTTTAGCCTTTGAACCACAAATTGACCCCATAATTTCCAAGATAAATTGGTCTGATAATGATCATGGTAAGAAGCGTCGGATAAATCTGGATCTTAACCAGGTATTGTTTTCTAAACTCTTCTTCTACTTTTTAGACATTGTGGATAATGTCTCAATTAGGTTTGGGGAGGGGAATAGTTGACTAGTATCTTGTTTTTATTTTTTGTTGTGTTGTTTTTATTGACTTTTAGTAAAAAAATTTCAAAACTGCAAAAAAAATAAAAAAAATTTAAATATATATATATATATATATATATATATATTGTGTTCTTAACTTGACTAAATAAGTGGAATGATGTTTGAGATAGCTGTGTAAGGAATTTACACTCCTGAGAAGTATCTCAACCTAATTCGTAACAAGTTAATTTTTATTTATTTCCTTTTGAATTATTTAATTTGTGAATTCTCCATAATACTGATTAAGTTGGATCTTCATATGCTCAGTTGACATGTATTATCAACATGCATGGTAACATACGATAAAGAGTTGTGAAAAGTTTTTAATATTCAGTGCTCTAGTTTAATTTGGAGGAAACATCTAAAAAATGATGAAATTAAAAAAAAACATCTAAGAATCCGATTAATTAAGTCCGTAGGGGTGTTTTAACACCTAGTGCCTTAAAGCCAAATTGTTTGGGAGTCACTGGCCCAAAGCTCGCTACATGGATTGAAGATGTTATTTAATTAAAAGAAAAAAGAAAAAAATATCTGAAATCTGAGTAATTAAGTCTGTAAGGGTGTCCTAGCACCTAGTGCCCTAAAACCAATTGGCTTGGGATTCACTGACCCAAAGCTCGCTACAAGGATTGAAGATGTTGTAAATAAATAAATAAAAAAAATCAGAAAAAAAGTTTCATTGCTAGAAAAAGGTGTGAATTATGATATTACTTTAGGATAAAAATATTACACTCTTTTCAACTACACTTATGAATATTGTGGGCATAATGTTAATGAGGTAAGAAATGAAAAATGTAGTTATTTTATTAATAAATAATAAAATATACAAATCGGATTGGCACTCCAAGCACCAACTCCATCACCTTTATGGTCAGTTGGTAATGTCATGCAAAGTTTATATATTATAATAAGGGAGATATTTGTTAAGGTTGATGCTCAGAGTGCCAATCCGGATCGTATTTATGTCCGATTCATAAATACGAATAATTCTATTTTCTATAATATTACTAATTTAATGGTGGCACCCATGTCTTTTATACACTTATTCGATCTAATTACGATTAGATATCTGATTACGATTAGATCGAAACTGAATCTGGTTCGGTGATACGTGTATATTAGACAAAGACTCTAGGATTTACAGTATAGTGCGCAGTTACAACATAGTTTGTAATTGACATTGGGAATCACACTATTAGTTGTATATCCTTAAATAAAGTTACTGGTCAAGATTTACTATAACGGGTCGCTTAGTAAAATCTGCTGAGACCGGTACATGTCGTATATCGTGACTTGGTCCAATGGTTTATACCAGTAAACCATGAGTCTCGGGAGACTCGTATAGACATGTAGGTGTTTATTTGATAAGACATTGAACGACTCACTGAAGGTTTCCTAATAGATGGTACACCAACTTCAATAGAAACCTTCTCGAGTTGAGCGAGCGTAGTGGTCCTTCGACTTGAGATACCACAGTTGGATATATGAGTTATTCTCCACACTTTGATGGCAGTCACGTCACTGATCTATTTAGATCAGACCTGCGCCTGTTCATTAGGTGTGGACTGATGCTCATGATATCCAGTGCGTATCAAGATAGGATCTGCCAGTCCTGTGTACATGGCATAGGCATCCTCACATGTTTATGATCTAGTAAATCCATGGCCGTGGTATAACTTCAGAAATTAGTTCCGAGTGTTATTTCGAGATCGTAAATTGAAAGTCGATTGTATTATACCGAACGAATTTGACGTTGTTATCTATATCTTAGGTATAATACAGATAGCCTGTGATTGAGGGATTATATGTATGCAATGACCTCGGCTTGCATAGTTTATCGAGATTATCCGTGGTCGTCATAATCCATGAGTGGGTGGATTATGGAAACGAAATTGGATTTCGTGACGGATAAACCTAAACTTAGAGAGTCCCACAATATGAAGTGTACTCGTTGAGCCCTTGAGCAACTCGATATGAATAATACAGATTATTCATAATACTTCACTGGATTAATTGAGTTAATTCAGATCGTTTAATCAGTTAAACGATAACACATGCATTAGGGGATTTTGTCCGATAATAATTATTGTGCATTTGTATTAGATACATAATACGATTAGATACACATTAATTTTGTCAAATGAGATTTTGACACATTGCATAAATATATGTATTTGTTATTTATTGTAAATAAAAATACATATATAATAATAATTACATTAATTAATTATTCGGATATTTAATTGTTAAATATTTGAATTATTAATTAATAAACTTTTTCCATAAATGTTATGGAATTTGTCTAAGTGTTATTGGTCAACATGTCATGAATTAAATTAGACTTTATGTGTCCAATTTTGATTGGATATTATAAAGTGTAACTCATTTAATATGATTAAAATGAAAATGACAAAATTACCCATCTTTTACATGTAAAAGTCGGTCAACAAGAGATTAAAAAAAATTGTTTTCTTCCTCATCATTTAAAAAACACCATGAACGTCCATGCTCTCCAAAATGGGTTTTCAAATTTGCTTGAAGAATCCATGAAGAATCAAAAGAAAATTCAAGAAAAGACTAAGTAATTGGAGGATTAAAGGTAATCTACCATAACCCTAAGCTTGAAAATTTATTTTCTTGTTTCTTGAGTTGTTAGAAGGGTTCTAGGGTTCATTTTATTCTAAATTTTTGGGGCTTTTGTTTGTGGTTGATGGAGATGGAAGTCTATAGCATGTGTGAAGTAGTTTTGGAAGTAATTAGTGTAATTATTGTCCAATTTGATCAATTATTGATGATTTGCTATTCTAGAGTGTTATAACCACTCTTGTGACACCTATAATTTTTCCTGGGTTGTTCATATGTGGTGACTTTGGTTGGTGTTATGATTAATTAGATTAATCTTGAAAAATTGGATTTAAAGCATGAAAATTTGAATTTTTGTGTTATGGATCAGATCTGGAAAATTTAGTGCATATGTTGATGTATTTGATGTTATATTAATGTATTGGATGTGTTTTAGGAGTTGGAACAATTACCGAAAACTGTTTCCGAGTTGAAATAAGCGAAAACGGCCAAAAATGGCGTTACCGGGTGACGGCTGCCCAAACAGTGAATCCGTCACTGTTTGGGCAGCCCATGAACTGCCCTAACACTATTGGGGCTGACCAGGGCAGTCCCCATAAGTGTTGGTGGTCGGTTCGGTCAAAAACACGTTTTGAATCATTTTGCAGAAAAACGATTTTCGTAAAAGTTTTGTGACGTTTCAACCTTATTTATGTCAATATTTGATATTGAATAAATAGGTTTAGGTGAAATTTGAATAAATTATTCATACTAGATATTGAATAATTTATTCGGTATTTTGAAAAAGTTTTAAAATATGATTTCGCCCGAACCGCGCTTCCGCTGCGCCCTTTCGCCCAAAACCCCAACAATATCTAAATTAGAAGTAATAAAAGTGGATCATCTAACCCCAATATTTTCTTTATTGTTAATTTATCTTTTTAATTTCCAAGCTTTACTTTATTTCATTTACTTTATTTATGTCTTATTTAATTCTAGATATGTGTGATAACTAAACCTCTTATCTATGGTTGTGATGAATTCCAATATCACCGTTTTATAAGTGGTTATTTTTTGTCTTGGGTAATATAAAAGTTTATTTATTGAGCCATAAGCTTAATGCTTCTTGTAAACTGGCCATTAATAAGATTGATTTGGTAAACTTAAAATGAACTTGGAAAATTGATTTTAGGTTTCAGCCTTAGACTCAAAAGCTCACGATCTCACCTTGAGGAAAATGACTCTTAGGTAAATTTCCTTACATGATAGGAATATACCTGTCGGGCGGGGGTAGCCATAATTGGAACTTAATCTTAATGAATTCAGATAACTTGGTTAACAAAGGAACATGATTAATTGGGTTAATCTGGGTGTTTGCATCTTACCATCAGAAGAGGCTTTTACATATTTTCTTGTTCCAGGTTAATAAACTGATATATTGCATAAACATGAGATCACCACTTCATCTTTAAAAGATATTGGAATGATTCACAACCCTAGATAGCTTTATAATATTGAATTTCCTTTCATTTACTTTCGCACTGTTTTATTTACTTGTTTTCAGACAAAAATCACCATCCAAACAACAATCAATCTATTAGATACTCGTAAGCGTTTAACATCATAAATTAATAGCTAAGGTATTAAGTCCTAGTGGGATCGATACATTTTATACTACTTGAGCGATACGTGCGCTTGCGTTACGTGGTGATTTCACCGATCAGCTTGGCAGGTGAGTCATTTGACTCTTTCATTTCTTACATACCTGGTTTAGGGAAAATCACATATACTAAGAAACGAAGAGCTAAACAGTTAGATGTTTGTTATAAATACGCACGTTGGACGTGCAACACTTGTTGTCATTCTTTAGGAATGGTGTCTGACAATCACGAAGCTAAAATTCAATTCATTATAGATGGCTTGAGTAAGGAGTCTTTAGATGATATATCACTGATTCTTGAGACGCATCCTAGTGGACATCGAGTAATTCACAATTTACAATACACAATTTCAAAAAGAAAGACAACAATACAGTCTCGGGAATCTGACTTTAAAAGACATTGTTTGCCAATTTATAAGAAAATTAGATGTGAAGCATATCCCCGACTACCCATAGAGGACGTTCAAGCCGTTACTGACGTAAAACCAGAGGAAGATGTGACCCACAATCATAACTACCAGTACATATTATTTCAATTTATTGCTTTGATTTCCTTTCTTTTAAATTACTGTTTTGATTTACTTTAATTTACTATTTTGATTTCCCTTACTTTTGCCGATAATATCTAAACTTTTTGACTTTCACGATCTATTTTACTGTCATTGACAATTGTCATTTTCCAAGTACTAGTACATTTATTACTCACCCTTTTTCAGGATCCATAAATTCATCTCGTCATTTCTCTCTTCAACACATCTAGATAAGAGAGATAGCAAAAAATGGAGAAAACTTTAATACGATGAGTTACTAATATCTGTATCTTTTGTGGAACTAGCTCTGGAACTAAACCAGAATTTTTTGAAACTGTAAAAGAATTGGGTAGAGTTATGGTGAAAAGAAACTTGCACTTAGTATATGGCGGTGGCAATCTTGGATTGATGGGATGTGTTTCAAAGACCATGCAAGAATGTGGCAGTCAAGTTTTGGGGATCATTCCCAAACCTTTGACAGAGGAAAACCTCATCGAAAAATCAAATAGAGAAGAATGCATTGTCTCAAGTATGTGTGAAAGACTTACTGATATGATCAATCTTGCTGCCGCTTTTATTGCTTTACCAATTGAGCTTGGCATGTTGGAAGAAATATTCAAGGTTGTGTCATAGGCAAACTTGAACATTAACCAAGAATCCATTGGACTACTTAATGTTGATGGATTTTTCGATTTTCTTTTTGTATTTCTTGAAAATGCCAAAAGAAATGAGTTTATTTCAAAACCGGTAAAAGATATCTTCCTAACTGCAAGAAGAGATGATGTTTAATTGACCAACTCTTAGCTTATGAACCAAAAATTGACCCCATTCTTTCCAAGTTGAACTGGTCTGGTAACGATCGTGGCAAGAAGCGTAGAGTGGACTTGAATCTTATCTGTAATTTTTTCTTCTCTTTAAATAGTCATATATTCAATTGTCAATTCCACACTAACCAGATGATGTCTCTAAACTCTACTTCTTCTTTTTTTCGGATATTGGGGACAATGTCTCAAATTGGTTCGGGGGAGGGGATATTTGACTAGATAGTTTTTTTTTTTTTTTTTTATGTTCATTGCTATGTTTTTCGTTCAAAAAATCATTTTTTATATATATATTTTTTAAAAATTTCTCTTATGTTGTTTTTTTTCTTTGTTGTTTTTTTTGTGTAAAAAAAAGTGTTTTGTGTTAATTTTCTTTTTCATTTTTCAAAAAAAAAAAAAAACTATACATAAATTAACAATAAATTTTTGACTAACCAAGTAGAATTTTTGTTCGGAGATGGAAATGTAAGGAGTTTTCGCTCCTGAGACGTATCTCAAAATAATTCGTAACAAGTTATTTTTGTTCCTTTCTTTTTTAATCATTTAAATTTGTAAATTCTACATAATATTGATTAAATTTGATCTTCATATGCTCATTTGACAGGTATTATCAAAATACACGGTAACATATAAATATGGGTTGTAAGTGAAAATTTTGTAATATTTAGTTCTCTAGTTTGTTGGAGGTAGTACCTAAAGATAGTGAAATTGTGTTTTTTTCTTCAAAAAAAAAAAACAAACCATCCACTTACTTAGTATTCGGACATCTTGCCTCAGTAAGCAGTGATTGTTCGCGTAAAACGATAGAGCTTGAGTTTGTAAAAAAAATATGTGAATAAGTTCGATTTCGTAGCCTCTATAATTCGAGCAATTAAGTCTGTAAAGTGTTTTTTAACACTTAGTACCCTAAGACCAACTGGTCTGGGAGTCACTGACCCAAATCTCGTTACATGGGTTAAAGAGAAAGCTTAATGAAATCAGAAACTTTTTCTTTTTAATATCTGATATCCGAGCAATTAAGTCCGTAAGGGTGTCTTAACACCTAGTGCCTTAAAGCCAACTGGTTTGGGAGTCACTGGCCCAAAGCTCGTTACAAGGATTGAAGATGTATTATTAAAAAAAAAACTATTTTTGTATTTATAAATAACTTTCATTGCCAAAAAGTGTGAACTCTAATATAATTTTAGGACAAAAATATAACTCTATTTTCAACGAGACTTATGGATATTGTAGGCACAATGAATTGATTAATACCTTGTTTTATATGTGTATGGAAGAATGGTAAAAAGTACAGGAGAATTTACTTATTTGATCATGTAGAAAGAAAGAAAACAATTATTAATTTGGATAAGAATTTATCTTTTTAAAGTTTTTCGCTTATTTAGACTAGTAATAAGCTGGTGGGGGGTGTGATGAACACTTAAATTGCACATTTATTAAAAGAAAAAACAATCATTTTACACTTGTAGTTTCATTAATCCCCTTAATTTAGCATATTAATTAAATTTATGTTTTATATATTTTTATTGTGATTATTATCTTTTATGTAGGTGAAACAATACTTTGGATGCATATATAGAAAATGGACTTGACATTTGGATTTTGGAGGCCAAAAATTTAATAGGGCATTCTAACAGTGTACAAATACGGAAATTCCAATCCTACGTAATTTTCATATTTTGGCCATAATATTTTACTCCGATATCAAATTGAAGTGATTGTAGTTTCAGATGAAAGAAGACTCAAAGATCTACAACTTTCAAGTTCACAAGATGTTCTAATTATGAGATTTTCAAAACCGAAATTGATGAAGAAGCCAATATGTGTTATATGTAAAAGTCATTGTCAAATCAAAAATTAAAAAAAAATTAAATAAGTTTGATGGCAATCCATCGAAATGGATTGCCACCAAACATGCCACCAAACATGGAGAATGCAATTCCAATAATTTCTTTAGCCCGGGATTCCATAGTTTTCTTTGAAAATTGGTGGAGTTCTAGCTCTTGTGTGTTTTATTTTTTTAAAAGCTTTCTTGTAATTTATTTTATTTCAGTAATAAAATTATGTGTGTTCTTATCAAAATATGAGTAACTAATTTCTTTTTTGCTGGGGTAAATGGATAAGCTTTTAATATGAAAATTTAGATTAATCTCACTTATATTATAATATATAAATTGTAATCTAATGATTAATATTTAATTTAATTCTAGATTAATTATTGACAATTTTGTTACCACCAACATGACTGGTTTTATTTATTTGGTATAATTGAGTACCTAACTGGACTTATTATAGACAAAAGTTATCACCGCCTTCATGACTGGTTTTATATGTTTTGGCATAATTAATTCCTGAAATAAATTAATTGGGTAATAATGACAATTGTATATATTATAAAAAGTGAGATTTCTAAATTTGAAATATTAAAAGTGGATCCCCTAACCGCAATATTTTATTTTATTATTGCAATCCAATTTGAAATTTTCCAATCACTTCAAAAAAAATTCATGTTTTTTAATTTTCACTCAAATTGTTATTTTATCCTATTAAATCTATTCCCTCTGGATCGTTCCCGAATTTATCGGTTATTTTATTATTTCGACACTCTTATACTTGGGAGTAAAGAATCACTTTTTGAGCGTGTCTATAACATCCTCAATCCGGGAGATGCTACCGGTAAGGAATAGGTTGTACTATCCCCTTGAGCATCTGACTTTCTAACAATATTAAACTCATCTGATGTATAAACTCATGCACGAGACCGATGCCTAACTCAATCTCATAAATGCATAATGTTTTTCAAACTAAATATCCAAATTCACTATACATTACAACTTTAGAAATGAATATTTATACCTCTTTACATGCATATTCTTTACTAAACAATCTATATGCTACATGACATTCTCTAAATTGTCTGAACTGAACTCTGACTCGACCTGGTGGAACAAACCCACCAGTGACTGCTATCAGTATCCATCCCCTTGAGCTCGTCCTCTGGAAATACCTGCAAAACAAAGAAATTGAGAATGGGTGGGGTTAGATCGTTTGAACGATCTAAGTGAGTGGACAGTTTAAAAGTAGTAATAAAAGTGCTTTTGAAAATCCACGGTTTCTAAAACCAATTTCATATTAAATCATCTTTTCTGAAATCTCTTCTATTACTTGAAAACAACTTTCTTCCTGGAAAACTTTTATGAAGTGTGTTTTGAAAATCTGGTTCTGAAAACCTGTATCTGAAAGATCTGTTCTGAAAGCTTATTTCTGAAATATATGTTTCTGAAAACTATTTTTAAAAACTAATCTTTGAAAACTATTTTTGAAAACTGGTATCTATCTCTGAAAACCTGACATATTGGGGCGTTACATATCTATGTCCCCCCATACGCCTAAATATAGCCAGAAGTGCAAATCCATGACTTTCGGGCATTACGTATCGCCGTCCCCCAAAGTGTGCCACTATTGTCCCTGAAACTAGTGGTCTTGGGGCATTACGTATCGCCGTCCCTCAAGCCACTGAACTAGAACTGGGGTGCAAACTATCATACCCTCCAAACTCTAAAGCGAAGATCTATGGGCATTTGTCATCTCTAATCCTGAACTAGGATCTGGGGGTGTTACGTATCGTCTTCCCCCCAGTCCTCTACAAGTGCACATGTCAACCGTCAATTCCATGTCTATATCGAGTTACATACTGAGGTGGATTTTTCCCCAATGTCTCGAAATATAAAATCATGTCTTAAAAATATCTCTTTCTAAAACGTCTCTTAAAACATGATCTTCTATGAAATAACTGTAATAAAAATCAACTAACGCCCTAGTTGCGTAAAATAAGTCTGTACTCGAAACATTACAAATGAAAAATCAACTTAAAAAAAGAAAGGTCCACTCACTGATTTTGAGTACCGCTAGCCTTACTTCACTTAGCTGAAGAAACTTGTGGTTCATGCGATGATCTATAATTGATAATCTCGATTAGAAGATGGACTAAAGAATATATATATCGCAATCAAACTACGTTTTCTTGTTCAAGTAGGTGCTATCATGCCGAAGCGTATTGTACTTATATCATGACGTAATATATACATACAAGTTGATACGAGACCCTTAGGGTGCCCTCTAACATGCTAAGATGAAACCAAAATAGTTTAAAACTGATTTGGGGAAGTTCTGGTCTTCGCGGTCCTGATGCAGGGCCTTGCACGTTACGACGCTAACCATTCCAGAAATGATTACTTGAAAATTTCCAGTGCACGTCGCGAGGCAAGTCCTTGCGCGTCGCGACACGTGCAATCCAAAAGCAAATCTGCACAAATTCTCCAGTATGCTTCGCGATGCGAGGTGCTTAGCGTCGCGACGCTAGGCCAAAATTCAGGCCTAATATCAACTTTTTCATGTCTACATGCCCAAATATATTTCCATACTTCCATATTACAACTTCTACTCATCAATTCCTGGAATTTCAATGTAAATTCTTGCTAACTAACACTCCTTAATCCAACTTAACCCGTTAATCTTATAATCCATCTAGTTCAATACTTATGGTTTCAAGTATTTGTCCTTACTTAACACAATCAATTCCATGTTTATAATGCCACTAAAGACAATCACTAAGGTGCTTCTAGCAGTTACATATCATCAGATTAATAAATTTCTCAATTTAAAAATTTCGATCAAGATGACCTTACTTATTTTTCCTTTGATTTCTACCACTCTCCAAAGCCTTTAATGGTTGCCAAGCCCTTTACACCTTTGTTTATTTTCCCTCTTCTCTCTTTCTTCTTCTTCTTCTTCTTCTTGAATCGGAATCTTAAAAAAAAATTCGATCGTTCCCAAGTCATTTCATGAGAGTATATGTTCGAGATCTTAATACTAAAACCTCTGGAACCTTTCTGATATTCTGTTCGAGATCTTAATACTAAAACCTCTGGAAATCTCTGGTCATACTTGTACATACTACTCCGAGTTCGTGGGCTTTAATGAATAATTTTTCTGACTTCCTGACTGAAAGGTAATTCCTTAATCTTATTCCATGATACTTTGCTCATTACTCTACATTTATCGTCATACTAACACTATCTCTACACCTTACAAAAACTTTATTTCTAAATCTCCCAACTATAGTCAACATTCTTTTATCATTTCTAAAATTGTACTATATTTATGGTCTGTCATCTCACTATCTTAGTTCCATTCTAATTTAAAATCCATAATACCTCTTACCATGATAAAAATAATTTATAGTTATCTTTAGGAACTTTAGTTAACCTTCTCGTTTAAGGTATCCCCAATTCCCCATTATACTTTATACTATAGCCAATAACCTTCATTTTCCCTTAACTTGTATATACTTTAGATCCTTAAACTATTCTTCATAACGTAACTATGTAAATGACTTTATAAGACATATCCTACTAAATATCTTTTTGACCCCATTCTTAGCTAACTATTTGATCTTTCTCTTTTCTTTTCACTAAACCTTCGTTACTTATGAGCTTCTTCCTTTGAGTTCTCACATATACAACTATTTATGGGTTTAGAACTTCATAATTCATAACTAACCTTTTCATGTACTTTCACTGTCAATCAATGGCTCCCACACTAGGATGTTACTTTAGGGTAGTTTTCTCTGGTGATCCTCTCGGTTGGCTAAGGAGTTTGGGTCAAAGTATTTATACTAAGCCTAATTTTGTGTACCTTTATGCTAAAACTGGTCTAATTTACTCTTTTGAACCTTTGATTTCTTTGCTGGTACAAGTATGATTACTGTCTTTTATGCTAACTATTCTTTCTTTGCTTACTTGTACTCTAGAATGCTCCACCTTCAATTATCCCTTAAATTTATCTTTCTCCTTTTTTTCTTAATACGATAAGATTTCAGTCTATCTCAGTTCTGAAAAACTTAATATTCCATAGTACTATTGAAAATTTGTCTTATCATTATACACATCTATCATTATTTGTCTAATGTCGATTTTATTATTAACATTTCCCAACAGTTTTACCTCTACCTTTCACCTGATGTCCTTCTTATCTTCTTTATTGTTCTTAACTATTTGCGAAATTTATGGTTCCTCTATCTATATCTTTTACCTTGAAGGGTATCAACCTTTTCAATTCTCTGGTTATGTCTATCGTTGATTCTCTTATATTCCATTATTACTTAACTAATATTTTCTCTCTTAATCATTTCATATAATGTCTTTCTTCTAAACCTTTTTACTCAGCACCATTTTCTCCTTTTACCTCATTCTTGTGCTAGATCTGAAAATTCTATATTTTGGCCTACTTTACTATGTATTCAATTTCTCTTGGGAATGTCTTTAAAGTAAAAAGGGTCCATCTTTTCTACTATTGTATAACGAGGGTTAGGAGGGTGGGGTTGAGCCCTGACGTCTTATTGATAGTAGTAATCGCAATAGCTTCTCATGCCATGGTTGTACTCATTGTTTACCTATAAGCCTATAACTTTCCATTTTTACATATCTGGCTTCACTCTCGTACTAAAATTCTTCTGGTAGATACTACCTGAGTTTCCTGCTTCAACTTCACTCTTAATTCTTCCTTCTGACTATCGATCATACTACCTCTTATTGTGGACCTTCTCTAGAGTCATGTCCTCTAAAAATTACATTATGCTACCTCTGTACTTCTTTCCACTGCTACCTATGTACTTCTTTACACTAATCTATGTTGCTTGAACGTCTGCGATCATTACTTACCCTCAGAGTCTCTCTATACTTTCTCTATTATTGTTCCTTATAAAGTTTACCCCGCTACTTAGATTTTCTTCCCATCCCAATTCCTTGAATTCCTTTCGTCTATACTCCCCTGAAACTCCATCAACTTTGATTGCTTAAGATTCCTCTATTAAATCTTTTGGATCAGGTGCCATTCTCTTACTAGTTCTTCCATCACAATACAATGAGACTCTTTATAAATTACATTTGCTGCATTAGTGAGAATTGTCCCATTTGGTTTCTTATTCTTCTGAATTTTATCTCCTTAAGGTTTTCAATTCAATGATGATTTCTAGATTTAGCTCTATTTTTATGTTTCCAAACTATTCTATCTCATATAAAAATATTGCCATCTTATGATTCTTTTCTATGTCCCGTTGCACTAGTTGGCTCGGCGATCTATCTATCTCATAACCTATCTACTCTATCAAATATGCTTCTTTACTAGTTCTTTTCCTTACTGGGCTCTAAGTAGAGAGGTGTGTACATGCATTCCATAAGGATCTATGAACTCGCATTCCTTATATTTTCATAAGCTTGGTAACTGTCTGGTTAGGTGTTCATAATCCTGCTTAAAGTTTGGGGCTACTAAAAGGGAAATATTACTATCTGTTCCATTGGAAACTACTTTGACTATATCATATTTTAGGATTCCTCAACTGTCATCACCTATTCTGAGGTCTCTACTTTACATTTCTGCCTTCAAGTTTTTCGTTATCTTTGTCAATATATGTATTAAACTCTTGTTGTTATCTGCCTCCTCCTATATACCTTCTTACCTTTTTTCTTAGTTCTAGACTGAGGTACTAAGGCTAGTACTGGTCCATTTTCTGGGCTTTTTCCTAAACTTCTGTTCTCCACTCTTACTATAGGCTACAAGTATATCATTTAGCCTTGCTATTCGTAAAGGTACTTTTATTAACTCTTGAGTATCTCCAATTCCACGGGTATGTCCTTTTATTCTCTCATACATTTCTACCGATGTAGGTCGGATATATGGATTCTCACTAATTCTGTGATCTTTCTCCTATTGACTAGGGTCGAGTTCTTTCTTTTCTATCCCTTTAAACCTCTTTAGTTCTCAACTGGGTGGTCTATCATTTAGTGCTTTCTATTTTTACTTTTGGATAAATTCTCATCGAACTTCTTTACGGTTATCTTTATCTAGTGATGGTATAAGGTGGGGCAGAAATCTATATCTCAATGGGTATCGGCGTCTTTTTTCTAATACTCTGTGTCCCGGTAGAATCCATCACTTATATAAGGTAGGTATGAGATAAGTTTATCAGAACAATTTCTGTAACCGGTATTGCTGAGAGGTAAGATCCATGTAGTTTAGGGCCGTATTTATATCGGGTTTCTTGGGGTATGATGATTTAATCATCTCTGCTTACGTCTTTCTTTTACTTACTTGCATGCCTGAGTTTGGGAATCTATACTATCTTTTTACATCTTTATTTCTTCAGAATTCTATGTCTAACTTTGAATTCTCACCTCTCTTATGCTTCTGTATTCCTTTGATATTCGAAGGGCCTCTCATCTATATAGGGTATTCGAGATTATTGATTTAGTTTGAAAAGACTTCTTAAGGAAGAGAAGAATCTTGAGGATAAATGGAAACTTGCATAGACTTATTTGGCATTTTTACTCTTACTCAGACTTGTTATATTGCTTTTTCTTTCTATAAGTTCTAGTACTCTTTTTATCATCTACTTATGTATCTTTCTCACTCACTGTCTCTAGTTACTCAAATATCTATGTATCTTTCCTTACTTTTCTTTCTAGCTTTCTCTTTCTCTTTCTCTTTCTCTTTCTACTTTCCTAGATGGGTATTCATAGAAATTTACTATTCCTTTCTGTCTCTTTACTTTTCTGTCCCTGGCTGCTTAAACATCTATGCATCTTTTCTTCCTTTCTTATATCTTTCCGTTCTTACTTCCTTAAGTAGTTGCATTTTCTAGTTTCATAGCTTAACTTGATCATTTACTAACAATTTCAAATAGTCATGGAATGATTTATAACAAGAGCAGGAATTAAGGTTACTTATTGGGAAGAAATTCGGGTAGCCTTGAGAATGTTTACTAACCTGTCTATATAGCTTGAGGACGTACTCGAGGATCGGATACTGGAAAGATAGTGCCTTATATACTAGTATCCTAGGCATACTACGTATACAAGACCCCAACACTCTGCCCACTGCAGTCACTGACTCCCTAGACCATGTTCTGATACCATCTTTGTAACATCCCCAATCCGGGAGATGCTACCAGCAGAGAATAGGTCGTATTATCCCCTCAAGCCTCTGACTTTCTAACAATATTAAACTCATATGATGTATAAACTCATGCACGGGACCGATTCCCAACTCAATCTCATAAATGCATAATGCTTTTCAAACTAAATATCCAAATTAATTATACATTACAACTTTAGAAATGAACACTTATAACTTTTTACATGCATATTCGTTACTAAACAATCTATATGCTACATGACATTCTCTGACACTGTCTGAACTGAACTCTTACTCGACCTGGTGGACCAAACCCACCAGTGACTGCTATCAGTATCCATCCCCTCGAGCTCCTCCTCTGGAAATACATGCAAAACAAAGAAATTGGGAGTGGGTGTGGTTAGATCGTTTGAACGATCTAAGTGAGTGGAAAGTTTGAAAGTAGTACTAAAAATGCTTTTGAAAATCCGCGATTCTAAAACCAATTTCATCTTAAATCATATTTTCTGAAATCTCTTCTATTACTTGAAAACAACTTTCTTCCTGTAAAACTTTTCTGAAGTTCGTTTTGAAAACCCGTATCTGAAAGATATGTTATGAAAGCTTATTTCTGAAATATCTATTTCAAAAAATTATTTCTAAAAAATGATCTCTGAAAACTGTTTTTGAAAACTCGTCTGTATCTCTGAAAACCTGACGTATGGGGACGTTACGTATCGTCGTCCCCTCATACGCCTAACTAGAGCTAGGAGTGCAAATTCATGACTTTGGGGCGTTACGTATCGCGGTCCCCAAAGCATGCCACTTTTGTCCCTGAAACTAGTGATCTTAGGGCATTACGTATCGTCGTCCCCCAAGCCACTGAACTAGATCTGGGGGTGCGGATCTATGCTACCCTCCAAGCTCTGAAACTAGGATCTAGAGGCATCTGTCATCCCTAGTCCTGAACTAGGATCTGGGGGTGTTACGTATCGCCGTCCCCCAGTCCTCTATATGTGCACAAGTCAACAGTTAATTCCATGTCTGTATCGAGTTACATACTGAGGTGAGTTTTTCCCTCATGTCTCGAAAACATAAAATCATGCTTTGAAAATATCTCTTTCTAAAACGTCTCTTAAAACATGATCTTCCATGAAATAAATGTAATAAAAATCAACTAACGCCCTAGATGCGTAAAATAAGTCTTTACTCGAAACATTACAAATGAAAAATCAACTTAAAAAAAGAAAGTGTCCACGCACTGATTTGGAGTCCCGCTAGCCTTACTTCACTTAGCTGAAGAAACTTGTGGTTCCTGCGATGATCTATAATTGATAATCTCGATTAGAAGATGTACTAAAGAATATATACATCAGAATCAAGCTAAGTTTTCTTGTTCAAGTAGGTGATATCACGCCGAGGCGTATTGTACTTATATCATGACAGAATATATACATACGAGTTGATACGAGACCCTTAGGGTGCCCTCTACCATGCTAGGGTGAAATCAGAATGGTTTAAAACTAATTTCAGGAAGTTCTGGTCTTCGCGTCATGATGCAGGGCCTTGCTCGTTGCAACGTTAACCGTTCCAGAAATGATTACTTGAAAATTTCCAGTGAGCGTCGCGATGCGTGCAATCCAGAAACAAATCTGCACAAATTCTCCAGTATGCGTCGTAATGCGAGGTACTTAGCTTCGTGATGCTAGACCAAAATTCAGTCCTAATATCAACTTCTTCATGTCTATATGCCCAAATACATTTCCATACTTTCATATTACAACTTCTACTCATCAATTAATTAAATTTCAATGTAAATTCTTGCTAAACTAACACTCTTTAATCCAACTTAACCCTATAATCTTATAGTCCATCTAGTTCAATACTTAGCGTTTCAAGTATTTGTCATTGCTTAACACAATCAATTCCATGTTTATTATGCTACTAAACACAATCCCTAAGGTGTAAGTGTTCCTAGAACATGCCAAGGATCTAATAAGCAAGAAAAGGTGTTCATAAATTCATTATAAGTAACAGAATTATCTTACATTGAATGGATTTGAGCTTTTAAAATTTTTGAGAAGAAGATCTCCAAGATCCTTCCTTTGTTGATTCCAAGCTTTAAGTTGGGTTCCCAACCTCTTTCCTTTATTGATTCCAAGCTTTGAGTTGTGAAGATCTCCAAGATCCAACCTTTGATGATTCCAAGCTTTGAGTTGGTTTCCTATCACCTTAGTTGATTCATGAAGTGCTAGCTTTGTTGATTTTGCAACAAAATCAAAGAGATAGTGAGATGATGCTCACGCCCATGGATGAGTATTCTAGGTTTTAGTTTTGTTCAAGTGTGTTCTAATGAGAGAGAGAGATGTCTTTAGGTAAAACCATTTACCCTTTTTTCTAAACAAGGTAGTTGGGTAAATGTTTTCACCAAAACCATTCCAAGGTGGTTGGAAAGTTGGTGGCTTGGCATAAATGCCAACTACCCCCTCCCAACTACCACATGTGAAGTGGGCCCCACATTTGAATTCAAAATTCAAATGGATTTCTACGAATGTTTTGCCGCGGCTCGGATTCGTTTAATCCGATTAAACGAATTTCGTCGCTAAATAATTAAATCTAATTTAATTAAATGACGATGCCTCGTAAATATATTACGAATGCCGTTTACGAATTAATTCTAAATTAATTCGTTCGCTCGTATAAAGTCCAACTTTAATTTCGTAATGAAATCCAATTCATATTAATATCTGATATATTAATTGTAGCCCATACGAATAAATTAAATAGAAAAATCAAATTTAACTATTAAATTTATTCTACCGATTAATTCCAAATTAATCGCGTTCTCTCTCTTCCGACACATTTAATCCCAGATTAATAATACCTCAATTAATCCCAGATTAATTTTCTCCATCTTAATTAATCCCAGATTAATTCTCTCTCTAATAATCCCAGATTAATTCTAATTCGAGTCAACTATCATCGGTGAATCTTTGGGAAGCGACCCAGGAGATCCATGGATATGTTGGCAGTAAATACGGTCATCGGATTATCCGAATACGTGCGTACCTCGTACCACGTGCTTACCGATTTACAAGACATGGTTGGCTTCTAGCAAAGCACCGTGCCTACCCAATTCTCCAGAAATATTCTTACTGGAATATATAATCTATGTCAGGCGTAGAATACATAGTATTGCGTATTGCGATCCAGTATCGAATGTCACGTGCTAGGCCTGGGGCTGGATGTGTCTGCCCGTACGAAGCACATGTCGGATGTCTGGTAACTAGTCTCTATAATCGGATGAACATGACCTAGTCATATCATCCCGATGACTGCAGTACTTAAGAGCACTAGTTCTGTATCCTACGTGACATCATCTCCACTATGACTGGAGTGATACTTCCGTCTTGACATCACACCCAATACACTACGATTCTCAATATACCCATCAGAGGCGTACACAGAACCGGTTAAAGCCCTGGACGATCCAAAACTAAAGCATACACCGATTGTCGCAAGTATTAGCGGTGCAAGTCTCAGGTTAAGACCAAATACACCTACCCTGATTTCGGACTTCCATAGACACATAGTCATCTACCAATGGAATTCTGAGGGGTCTATCCAGAGCAAAGCTGTTTCCACACCATCAGTAAACACAACCTCTTATCACACTTGCATAAGTATCCAATACTTAAATATATGAGAACTATGCCGTTGTGCTCCCACAACGCGCACAAGTGCAATACTAGTCTATTCCGCATTATCGATGTCCAGTCTCGATAATACTACAACTAGGGATATTTAATGATTAATCCTTCGAGGACTGATATTGTCTCATATCATCTCAATCCAGGAACTAATCATAGGGACCTCCTATCATTTATACATCTAGGTGATCTAATCACAAATGATAAGAGCGCAATCTCCTTATCACATAGTTAATTTGTACAACAACACCATGATCTGTACAAATAGTGACGCTATGGGTCATAACTGTCCAACAATCTCCCACTTGGCCTATAGCCAGTCACTCGAGTGTCATACACCCGAACTATGTACGGTTCGCTCAAACTGCTGAGGAAAGGCTTTCGTCAGCGAATTTGTATGATTATCGTCTGATGCAATTCATTCGATTATCACATCGCCACGATGTATGATCCGAACGAATCAGATGAATAGTCGAAGTATATATCTGGATCGTTGATGAGACCATTAATTCTTTATTCTGCGATGTAGCCTAGCTCAGCTGCTAACAAAACTATATCTAATCTAATTATATTTGTTAATGACCCAGATGGCTTCTATTGCTGCCTCAGCCGCAGCAATAACCCGCATCATTGTTGTTTATTCGGCAACAACATCTTGCTTAGAAGATTTCCAGCTCACTGTATCGTTATTCAAACTGTATAGTACCGTTGTTACGACTTTTAGTCGCTTAATCGGTTAGGAAACTTGCAACAGTGATCCCAGTCACTTCAAGTTCTCCATCTCCATAGTTTAAGACATCATCCTTAGTTCTCTAAGATACTAACAGATGTTCTTATTATCAATCCAGTGACTATCACTTGGATTGACCTGTTTGTGACTCCATATGCTCAAAGAGTATGAGACACTAGGTCACGTATATTTTTCAATGTACGAGTTCTCGGAGAGTGTTAACAACTTTAAATATATCCCAATAGATCTTTATTCCTAGAATAAAGGTTGTTTCACCCAAGAATTCTACGGAGAATTTTCATGAAAGCCAATCTTTCACCGATTGTAATGTGGGAATATCATTTCCAAGAAATGACATATCATCATTATTTAGGACAGTCACTTTCAGTGCGCTCCCACTAACCTCCTTATATACACAAGAATCATTTCTCGTTTTGAATTAAATCATAAACCATTATGATTACATCAAAACGATAATTCCAAGAACCTAATGCTTGATTCAATCCAAACATGGATCGAATAACCTGCAAACCTTGTTTGCTAGTTTTGATATGACAAAATCGTCAGGATGTTGTAAACATCCTCCAAAATGTTTCCTTTTCAGGAAAGCGATTTTTCGGTTCAGCTGCCATATTTCATAAATGAAACATGCAGCATCAGCAAACATTATCCAAATGGATTTAATGTGGCAACAGGTAAAAGATTTCATTGTAATCAACACAATGTTGATAATGATATCTTTCGGTTACAAGCCTAGCTTAGTATGTTAGTATGCTGCCATCCACGTATGTCTTCCTTGAAGACTTATATAGTACCAATAGGCACAATGCCTTGCGGTACAACAACTAG
>SKCR01052088.1:0-30707 GCA_019454045.1 Zanthoxylum bungeanum | reverse complement strand
GAAGACTTTGATGACATTGTCAGTGGCTCAAAGTATGGTGAAGCTTACAAGAATGGAGATATATGATTGCGAAAAGATGGAAGAAATCATACAACAAGAGCTTGGAGAAGAAGTGAAAGATGATCGTATTGTTTTCAGCCAATTGAAATATTTACGACTTGGTAATTTACCAAGCCTTAAGCTTTTGTTTGTTGGGGAATTCACTCTTGAATTCTCTCCTTGGAAGAAGTTTGGTGCGGGGTTGCAAAAATATGAAGACTGATGACATTGTCAGTGGCTCAAAGTATGGTGAAGCTTACAAGAATGGAGATATGATTGCGAAAAGATGGAAGAAATCATACAACAAGAGCTTGGAGAAGAAGTGAAAGATGATCGTATTGTTTTCAGCCAATTGAAATATTTACAACTTGGTAATTTACCAAGCCTTAAAAGCTTTTGTTTGGGGAATTACACCCTTGAATTCTCATCTTTGGAAGATGTTTTGGTGCGGGGTTGCAAAAATATGAAGACTTTGATGACATTTTCAGTGGCTCAAAGTTGGTGAAGCTTACAAGAATGGAGATATATGATTGCGAAAAGATGGAAGAAATCATACAACAAGAGCTGGGAGAAGAAGTGGAAGATGATCGTATTGTTTTCAGCTAATTGAAATATTTACGACTTGTCATTTACCAAGCCTTAAAAGGCTTTTGTTTGGGGAATTACACCCTTGAATTCTCATCCTTGGAGCAAGTTTATGTGCGGGGTTGCAAAAATATGAAGACTTTGATGACATTGTCAGTGGCTCAAAGTATGGTTGAAGCTTACAAGAATGGAGATATGATTGCGAAAAGATTTGGAAGAAATCATAACAACAAGAGCTTGGAGAAGAAGTGAAAGATGATCGTATGTTTTCAGCCAATTGGAATATTTTGAACTTGGTCATTTACCAAGCCTTAAAAGCTTTTGTTTGGGGAATTGCACTCTTGAATTCTCATCCTTGCAGGAAGTTGATGTGCAGGGTTGCCAAAATATGAAGACTTTGATGACATTTACCAAGCCTTAAAAGCTTTTGTTTGGGGAATTGCACTCTTGAATTCTCATCCTTGCAGGAAGTTGATGTGCAGGGTTGCCAAAATATGAAGACTTGATGACATTGTCAATGGCTCTAAGTATGATGAAGCTTACAAGAATGGAGATATATAATTGCGAAAAGATGGAAGAAATCTTACAACAAGAGCTTCGAGAAGTGAAAGATGATTGTATTGTTTTCAGCCAATTGGAATATTTAGAACTTGGTAATTTACCAAGCCTTAAAAGCTTTTGTTTGGGGAATTACAACCTTGAATTCTCATCCTTGGAACAAGTTTTGGGTGCGGGGTTGCAAAAATATGAAGACTTTGATGACATTGTCAGTGGCTCAAAGTATAGTGAAGCTTACAAGAATGGAGATATATAATTGCGAAACGATGGAAGAAATTATACAACAAGAGCTTGGAGAAGAAGTGAAAGATGATCGTATTGTTTTCTGCCAATTAAAATATCTAGGACTTGGTACTTTACCAAGCCTTAAAAGCTTTTGTTTGGGGAATTACACCCTTGAATTCTCATCCTTGGAACAAGTTGATGTGCGGGGTCGCCAAAATATGAAGACTTGATGACATTGTCAATGGCTCAAAGTATGGTGAAGCTTACAAGCATGGAGATATATGATTGCGAAAAGATGGAAGAAATCATACAACAAGAGCTTGGAGAAGAAGAGAGAGATGATCGTATTGTTTTTAGCCAATTGGAATATTTAGAACTTGGTCATTTACCAAGCCTTAAAAGCTTTTGTTTGGGGAATTGCACTCTTGAATTGCACTCTTGAATTCTCATCCTTTGAAGATGTTTATGTGCGTAACTGCCCAAATATGAAGACTTTTTCTCAAAGAGTAGATTGGGAAGGAAGCGGAGAAGAGTAATGGGAAGAAGAATATTGGGAAGACAATCTAAATTCCACCGTACAGAAAATGTTCAAAGAAATGGTACGTACGCATTAATTACAAGTTTAGTTTTGCTTCTTTCTTTTTTCTGTCGTCCAAGTCACAATCAAAGCTCCATGCATATATGTAAAAGATTGTTTAGAGACAGGCCTATGACTAGATTGTTTAGAGACAGGCCTATGGTCTTTAAAAACAATAATCAAAGTAATCCAAACATTTTGACAAAATTATTGAGAATTAGGTCAAAAATTATAGATAATTGGTATTCTTTAAATCAATAATCAAAGAAATCTCGTTTCAATTGCGCAAATATAGAGAATTATTCAACGTTAACTATTTCACTATACTATTAATCGCTGAATGCTAATGCAGTGATTCGATTTGGCCAATTTTTTTTTTTAGTGTTTCGCTAGTTTTGTTTAATTTTGGCCAATTAATTGTCAATTTCCGATTTTTGAAAATCACACCCGATTTTCAGGAAAAGCTCCATTTCTTCTTATTTTCCTCATTTTCCTTCTTATTCATTAAAAAGTTTAGTCATCTCTCTCAACTCTATGATTATCTAAATTTTTTATGATAAATGTAATATTTTTAATGATTTTTGGAATAAATTTTAGAATTTTTTTTAATTAAACTAGATCAACAATCAACCACAACACCTGACGAAGTAATTAATTATGTGGTTCACAAAATTGCATGCTTCATCCCTTTTAGCTACAAGGTATAGTCAAGGAACTGAAGTATTCGAGTATATGAGAGAACACAAGGAACCTCAAGAAATGACCTTAGAAGAGAACTTCTTGATAGATGATATAAAGCCTTTCTTTAATGAAAATGTGAATATTTTCCCACTTTCCTTCACATTTTCCCTTCTTATTTCTTTAAAATCTGAATCTAACTTTTGATCCATCTCTTTGATTTCATAATTTGGTTGCTTTCCAGGTTGCGGAAAGAGTTAGAGCTGTCAACAAAGGCCAAGTTGTTTCTTCTGCGGAAGGGAAAGCTTAGAATACAATAAGTTAGCACGGTATTGGGTGTCCTTCCAAAATTTGACGACGCTGGATGTATCAGGGATTGAGAAGTTTGATGACACTCTCAAAAGCTGAAAGTGTGGTGAAACTTACAATAAGAGAAATGACACAACAGGTTGGAAAAGAAGTGAAGACAGATATTGGTCTTGTCTTTGTCCATTTAAAATATTTGAAACTTCATCGTTTACCATGCCTTGTAAGTTTTTATGTGGGGAATTACATTCTTGAATTTTCATCTTTATTACAAGTAATTTTCTCCTAGTGAGTGAGAAGAAGAAGGTGATGACGAAGAGTACTCCAGGGAATGAAGCTTCTGTTCCCTTATATATATATATATATATATAAATTCTGGATATGTATGATGCATATTGTCCCAGGAACTTGTTTGATGTTTCAAGTTACATGCAAAATGCAATCTTTGCACTTGGATTTCGTTACTGTTGTTTTAGTTAAGTTTGTAATTTTCTATTTTATTTTATGTAGTCTTGTTTCAGTTGAAGGTTGATACTCTTTCCTTTTTCCAACGGGATTTATCGAATGAGATTTTAACAAGACTGGTATCTTATATTTTTTGTTTCCTTTATCTAGGCATGTCTATTTCTATTTATCTTTAATAGTGATTGTTGAGATCAATTATTCAAAAAGAAACAATCTATATACATTTTAAATTTTGTGTTGATCAACTTTATTAGCCCCCAAGGGGTGTGGCTTGGTGGTGAAGGGTCCAGAATCTCACCTTGAGGTTCTGGGTTCGAATCCAAGGGGTGCAACTTCTTGTAAGAGCCAGGGGCAGCGGGGGTTTTACCTGCGCCGCGGCCCAGGATGGGTGGTTTGGTGGCGGGGTTCCAACGATTTCAAAAAAAAAAAAAATTTCATTAATTATTTCTAGTCATTTTTAAATTAAAGATCTTACTTTAAATAAAAGGATGAAAGATAAAAATATGTCTAAAAATATGATTAAAAGCAAGAACGACTCTGTTTTCATTACCAAGTTTTTACTCAAAATATTCATCCCTATTTAATTAAGCATGAGATATTTAATTTCGAAAAATCCACTCATCAGAAGAGAAGCATGTTTTAAATATCTCAGTTTGATATCTATGACGTATATGTTTAACGGTTCCTTGAAAGCAACTTCTACAAGCTAAACGCACGGAGATCCGAAGTCAACAGAAATTACATTTTAAAGCTCATAATGGTTCCTCATTTATCTGCAGGAAATAAGAATTATATTTTACTGATGATACTGAAAAGGTTGTGTATGTTTTTTCTTTAACAATCTGTTTGCGCAATTTTTATGCGTGAAGAAAGAAGAGCGTGGAAGGTTCAAACCTCCTGAGACAAAGTCCCAACAAGGGGGTTTGATTAAGTGAATAAGCCTCCAAATGGCGCAACCACACAAGTTACAGTCCTCAGATTACAAGTTAAGAGATAAAAATAAAAAATATGCCATTTGAGTCATTTGATCGGGGGTTGTTTCTCTTGGTGTATGCGAGCTTTTATAGTGCTGCTCGTCAACTGTTTTGGGCAGTTCCAGTGTCTCCCTGCAGTTACTGAGCCGTGCTTGTAACTGCTGAGCTGTGTGTCTCAACTGCCTGATTTGTGGAGGGAAAATCGTCCAACCGCTGCGATCGTAGAGGTAACTGCATCATGAGTCTTCGTCCTGACTGCTAGCCTGGTCGTCCTAAGTCCTTTGTCGCTCTTCGCTCCATCGTCCATCTTCTTTTTGTGCTTCCTTTCGCTCAGGACGATTTCGTCCTATGGTGGAGATTTTCATCTGTCAACAATTGTCCCCCAAATTTACCTTGATTGAACTGGAAGTGAAGATCGATGTGAATTTCCAATCTTTCGATTTGGTTCGTTCTTTCCTCATTTCAGGGAAGACGACAACACCAATTGAGGACGTTCCTTTTCGTCCTCAATTAGTCTTCTAACCGGCTAAATCCCTCAGTTCTAGGGAACCTTTGGAAATGATCGAGGTGAACCTTTCAATTCTCTAGCCCGGTTATTTCTTTCCACATTTCAGGGAAGACCACTACGCCAATCGAAGGCTGGTCCGACAGACATTCCTTTTCGCCCTCAACTAGCCTTTTACCCGGCCAAACGATCAGCCCATCACTTGGCTAGTTCCCTAGTCCAGAGAACCTACGACCCCAGGTAAGCAGCATGCTCCGTGTAGAGAAGCTCATGCAAGCCGTTGTTAAGTACCTTCCACAAAGAGGATCCCGGACAAATGTCGCTAACGGACGCAGTCCATCCACAACCTTACATTCCATTTCACACCTTACGCCATGTGGATGGCCGTTAGCGAGTCTCCTTACATTCCATTTCACACCTTACTACGGAGAAGCCTCCTCCTCTGGTGGCCTATGTTTCATATTCTGTTTCATTTCTCCTGATTTCTTCTTTCTCATCTTTGGGACTTCGTTTGACTACGGCAAGTTTGGTTGTAATGGCTTATAGGGAAGTTGGTCTTTAAATAAATGGTTGGGAGGCTTTCCAGTTTGCCCTTTCATTTTCCTCTTTTACATACTTCCAAGCCATGGTACTGTTGGCATATGAAGGGTCTTTCCACGTGTTGCCCGATCGATTGAGGCCTCTCTGCCCAAAGTCTGGTTTTCTGCCAAAGTGAGCCTGTGGTTTGATGGTCTTGTCATATCAGTTTTATCGTTATTACTCTTGTCAATAATGGAGAAAGCTTGGGCGATGCCTCTGTAAGGGCGATGCCTCTGTAAGGTGTAATGTCGACACCTGTCTTTGATAGATTCTGAAAGCCGATGCTAAGGCCTTGAGGTTTGGCCGATCAACTGGAGACCGAAGTTGTGAGGTCGAGCGAGAGGATAGACTCTTCGTCCTACGGTCTGTCGCGCCGCCCTTTGGAGTCCTATGCGAACCCATCATATCTGCAATAAATGCGCGACCCTCTTCTTTACGTTTCATCATGAGGCCTATTTAAGAGCCGTTTTCGCGTCGCTTCCGTGTTCCCCTTTCAGGGCGATGCTACAACATTGAGCCTGTTGCTGGAGAAGAAAATCAATATATATGTTATGTAGCTTACCCGTTCACCAGCGCAGTGAACTGCATTCGAACATCTGTCTAGGGCAAACTTTCATCCTTTTTTAATTTCCCGCCGCTTTTTGTTTATAAGGCTTCATTCTTCTCTGTTTTCAAACTTTACTCTTGCCCTTTTCTGCAACTTCATCTTTCACTGCGACCTTGATCTCTTGTTACCCATGGCTTCCTCTTCCTCTATTTCCAAAACTGACGCCTCGACCTCTGCTGATTATCAGATGGCGCTGGATTTTGATTTTGCGGGCACCTTTGGCGTTCACACTTTGAACGAGGATTTTACCCAGCGTGCCATTGGCCCCATCTTTATCGAAGATGATGTTATTGCGACGGCCCCATTGGCTCAAATAATTCCCCACTTCTTCCGGCCTTCCTTTTTCTGAACCACTCAACATTTCTGTTTTCTCTCAGTCCAACCCGATCCTTACCTGGCTTAAGCCTGATACAGCCTTTGAAGCCTGGTATCAACGTATGCTGTTGCATGCGGATACTCGTACCTTTTTGGACAAACACCATCTTCTTCCTCTTATTGAGCTTACATTGACTCTGCCGGCTTTTGACCGTAGTTTGTTTCCCGCTTCTTTACTCTACTGGTCTTCCGAATACAATGTTTTGTTTTTCTGATCGGGCCCTTTACCGTCACCCTTTCAGTGATGTTGGTGCCCTTACTGGGCAAGCCCCTCTTGGCGCGACCATATCGGCCTCCACAAAGTTTCGCTTTCCTTCTCATTCGATGGATTCCTCCTCATTTTTCTTCCTACTTTTCTTTTCTCCATACGTATTCGAAGACAGACGGTACGGTCTCTATGTTAGAACGAACGGCTTTCCTTCATTACTGGCTGTGCAATACATCATTTGTGCACCCAGTCAAAAGCCTGTGGCGGGCTATCTCCCTATCTCTTCCAATCTCGCCAATGGCCGTCGTTTATACTTGGCCTCCTTCTTTCTTGCCGCTACATATCGGGGACTGGCCGTCCACCAAGAACAACTTCGTTCAGGATCTTCACCCATTGCTTCCGGTCCTTTGTGGATCGTTCGGCTTTGGTTGAGGGCTTACTTCCTTATTTTCGGCACAATCAACTCGACCCACCTATACTCGTGTGCCGGTCTTCTTTTCGCCCAACTTCGGCAGTCTTCATTCTCTCCTCGGGCAACCTATGATTACTTTTATACTCTTTCTCGGGTTCTCGGGTCATTTTCTTTCCTTTCTCAGTGTCGGACAGCCCGTCCTTCGTCCATGCCCTTCCCCTCTCGGGAAGAGGACGAATCAGGCATTCGCATATGACGCAAATTTTTATGCAGTCGCGACCTGATTCATGACATCCTGACTGGGGCCAATTGCAAGGCCAGGGTGGAGGTTATATTCGCCAAACTTCGTTGCCCGCCAATTTGGCCTCGTCCAAGGATGGCCTCTTGCTTTCTTTCATTCATACTCCGCGTCATCAGACCGTTTAAGGTCTTTTCGATTACTGAAGTCGAAGACTCCATGGCGGAGACTCGCTCTCTACTCGCTCTCTACTGGCTTTTTTATCATAGCTCCATTTGCTCTATGTACATCCGTTCATCCTTATTTTGACCGCTTCTGGCCGCCGGCCCATGAACGATTTTTATCTTTGCCTCCAGCGAGAGTGTTTTCTTCTATTCCTTTGTCCCCAAGTCTTCTGAGCCATCGCGGTCGAAGAAAGTAGTTGAGGCTTCCAAGTCTAAGAAAATAAAGCTTGCCAAAAGGAAGCAGTCTTCCCTCAGCCGAAGCTCTGATTCGGACGTTCCGCTCGTCCGTCGCCCTAAGGTATGAGCCTGAGACTTGCTTTCTTTTGCCTTTATAAAGGTCTGAGGTATATTGATGTCATCATTTTGCATTTTTGGTGCAGGCTCTAAGATTGATCCGCCTCTACGGCACCTGAGGCTGTGCGAATTCCAGAGGCCGAAGCTCCTATCGGCGGAGGTGAGAGATCGGGACCTGCAGGGGCGCCAATAGTTCAATTTCCCTCTGATGAGGAGTACGCGACTGAAGGGCCCGTTATGGAGTAATTCTTAGGGGATGGAGGCACAATCGGAGCCGACCCCCAAGGTAGGAAGCCATATGCTGAGTCTGGCCGTTCTCGCCCAAGAGTTGAGGAGATTCCTGGTGATCATCCTTTCTTTGAGCGCTTCTCTTCAGACGGATCTGTACCAATCGTGCAGGATCCAGATAATGAGGCTGAAGTGTCGGAGCCTATTTGGCCGATTGGGGCTCTGTGGCGTCACCTTAAGCAGCTTTACCCTCTAGTACGCAGGATGTCTACCTCGGGACTTAGAGGGAGTTATAGGGATGTGGACGACCTTTATAGTTTGGCCGAATTAGAGTTGTTAGAGGAGGCTCGGTCTCTGTATAAAGATGATGTACTTCGTCGCGTTTATGAAGAAGATGAAATCATTTATATTTCTGATTCATCCGACTCTGATTCTTTTGCAGATGTTCGGCCGACTGATGCGCCTCAACATTCGACGCCAGAAGTAGTATTCCCAAATACTTATGCGCATCTGGCTTTATCCTTAGCACAGCCGTCATCTTCGGCCCCTCTACCTCCTTCTCAACAAAGGGAAATTCTTGAGCCTGAGCAGCCGTCGTCTTCGGCTCTCGTGGTTGCTCCTCTCATGGCTCCTGCACAATCAGTCCAAGTACCAATCATTCCTGAACAACCGTTGCCCCCCCGGGTTGAGTCTCTTATTTTGCCATCAATTTCTCCCCCTCGGCCAACTTCTCCTCAAGCCGCACAGCTATCGACTGTTGTCCCCCAGCATCCATTCCTCAGAACAAGAACTGGTGCAGCCAGCAGCTAGAGCACCTGAGACACAGGCGGATCAGCCTTCTAGCTCCGGTTCTGGGATGGTGAGTTCCTATTTTGCTTACTAATTCTTTTTATGTAGTCGTCCGATCAATTGCTGCAATCGATCCAGAGCCTCTTGGACCGTTTTGGACAATTTTCCTCTACTTATTTTCGGCCACCCTCGCCTTCAGTCAGCACGAGCACAGATTTGGGGGGTCTTCGAGAGATCCTCGGTCAATATGCTTCTCTTGCTGCACTGGAGGTTAGCCAAGCTGCTCTGCCGGAGAACGTCCTACAATTGGATCGGTGTTCCTCTGAATTAAGCCGACTATTGGCCCTCCCTGCCTTGCCAATACCTGTGGATGATCGGCTTTTCCTCCAAGAAATGCAAGATGGCATAACAAACCTTCTCTCTCGGTATCGTAATGTGCATAGCCAGAAGGTTGGGCTTCGCTCTTCTGTGCTGAGAAAGGAAACGATCTGTGACTCTCTTGGGACGCTACATCAGGCCTTGAGGGAGACTACAGAAGAGATGGTGACCGAGGAATCGGTCTTCATGGACCTGGAGCGACATCTAAAAGAAATTCAGTGTCTGCTTGAGGAAAGCGGAATGAGGAAAGAGGCTAAGAGGATGACCCTCGTTGCTCAAGTAAAGGAGATGGAACAGTCCATGGCAGAGTATGAGGGGTTGGCCCGCATTGATTTTGAGAAGAGCCTGGCCAAATTGGAAGCAGTGGGTATGGGAATACATGACGAATGACGCTTGAGGAGGAAGACGCTCTCGACCATTAAGGAATTGCCTGGGGATTTTAGGAGGTATTCGGCCCAAAAGTAATATTTTATAAGACGTTGTATCGTCTATTTTGTACTCTCTTAGGACGTTTTCGTCCCTTATATATGAAGACTATCATTGTTGCATTTGAACGTTTTTGTGCTCCCATAATGAGGGCACATATTTCTTTAAGTATTTGTCGTTTATCGCTATTGCATGCACTATTCCTTTTAAGTCTTGTAAATGATAGGCTTTATTTGGTAACACGTTTTTTACCATGAACGGGCCTTCCCAATTAGGCGACCATTTGCCATACACCGGGTCCTAAGAACCAAGCGGCAGTATAGTCTTCCACACTAATTCGCCCTCCTTGAACGATTTAGCCATTACTCTGAGATTGTATTCTTTGGCTATCCTTTTCTTCTGTGCTTCCAGACGATTGAGCGCATCACATCTGATATCGTCTAATTCAAACATATTCTGGTTCATCGCTTCGTCGTAGTCTTCTTTCGTTACTTTTCCCGCAACATCACCCTGGTAGATTCAATGTTCATTTTCTACTGGAAGCACTGCCTTTTGACCATACACTAATTGGAACGACGTCGACGAAGTACTTGTTCGCGACGACGTCCTATAGGCCTATAGAGCATGAATCAGATATTCATCCCATCGTCTAGCGTGTCTGTCACCATTTTACGAATCAATCCTTTAGAGTCTTGTTGGACGACTCTGCTTGACCATTTGACTGAGGGTAGTAGGGGGTAGTATTCACTAGCCGGACTCCGTATTCGGCCAGGAAGTCTTTCACTTTTTCACCGTTCAATGAGGTACCATGGTCTACCATTATTGTTTATGGTATACCAAATCGGGTGAATTATATGTTCCTTTATGAACTTAATGATATGCTCTTGGGAGATTTCTACAACTAGAATAGCTTCCACCCACCTGGTAAAGAAGTCAGTGGCAACGACGATGAAAATATGCCTTTTACTTGATGCAGGATAAATCTTCTCTATCAGGTCTATCGCCCATCCCATAAATGGCCATGGTTTAATGATTGGGATCATCTCGGTTGCTGGAGCCCTTTGAATAGGTCCGTGCTTCTGGCAGGCTATACATCCTTTGGCATATGAGATGCATGATTCCCCCATCTTCGGCCAATAATAACCGCTTCGTATGATCAATCATCTCATATTTATCCCAGCCTGGTGAGCTCCATAAATGCCTTCATGTACTTCGACCATGATAGTCTTGGATTCAGATGGCCCTATGCACTTTAATAACAACTCCTCTTGTCGTTTTTTATAGAGCACGTCTCATGACATTATGTAATTCAAGGCTTTAAGTTTTAATCGTCGATCCTTCCCTGTTTCGGGCTATTTTAAGAATGTCTTGATTTTATTTCTCCAATCGTCCTCCACTTCGGCTTCGATGACGATGACGTCCGTTTCCTTAGCTCGCCTCATGAGGGCTGGTTTAACTTCTTCGCTCCTATATACCCACTTATGTTTGTCTGTTTATATCCAGAGGCAGCTTGGGCTAAGCTGTTGGCCAATTCGTTCTTCGCTCTTGGAACGTATTCCAAGTCAGTGTGATCAAATCGTTCTAACAATTCTTTGGCCACATCCAATAATGCCATGACCGATGGGCTCTGACATTTGAAAGTTCTCATTACTTGTTGGATTACCAGTTGCGAATCTCCCTTGATGGACACATGGGTTACTCCCATGTCGAGGAGCGTCTCTAACCCAAGTATCAAGGCTTCGTATTCAGCCTGGTTATTAGTGCAGTGTCCGTTTAACTTGACTAAGAATCTGTAACATCTCGCCTATGATAGGATGCTACCGTCAGGAGACGGGCTAATCCTGACTCCATAAGCCTCGGATTCTGATAAAATTTCGGCATGACCTCTGCTAAAAGTCATGCAACCAGGATCAAAGTCCAGCACCTCGATACAACCTATAAGGCCCCAACACAATACCAAGATAATAATCTCAAAACATAATATCACTGGGCTCCATGCTCGAAAATATGTATAAATAAAAACTTTTACAATTATACTTATATAACTCAATCCTCTACAATTAAACTTATACAATTTGACTCGAATACTCCCAAGATCTGGTGACTGGCTAACTCATGCTCTGGAGACTGTGGTCGACCGATCGGTCACCAACCTGCAAAACTCAAATACTACCAACCTGCAAAATTCAAATACTACTTAATTCTCTGTTAGTTCTGGTTCGGACATCTATTATAGTTACATTCCTTTTATCTTATTGAAATATCATCAAATCGGAGTTATAAATTGTTCTACCTTTCAATCATGTATATATGTATAAAGGTACTCATCTTATCATACACTAATATTCACGAAAGTTTCATTCTATGAAATCATATAAATTATACAGACATTAATAAATACATATAAACATAGTAATCCTATCATGCACTAACATCAACTATATGCATCACAAATGATTACTAGAATATATGATTTATACGTATAATTCATAATCTACATAAATATCACTATACCTATAAGATCTATATCTAACTATAAACCTACCTATATATATTCTTATAACGAACACATCATTTTATATCGACTAACACATCTATAGACACAACTAAACGTAATATATAACCCTGTAAGCTCTTATGATGTTGGTAGTCTGAAATCTGTCGAAACTATTTAAAAACGCATTCAAGAAACCTTTTCACTGTAAACAAAATTAGTTTCAAATCCATTTTCATAAAATCATACCGATCATCCAACATAACTCAATGGACGAAAATATAAACGATCGTCCAATGCCCGAATCGCGCGTATAGATGGGACAATGAACGTACCAATCCCCTGCCGACAGAGGGTTGGGTCGTACCATTTCTGATGGCTTAGACCCTAACGATCACCCCGGCGGAAACATATGATGAGTCATGAAAACATAAATGCATACACCGATCGTCGGGGCGGAAACATAACAATAACCGATCATCTCAGCGAAACCACACCAAGAAAACATAAAACAACCGCTGAAACGGAAATATAAAAAAAAAAATCTTATCGTATAATATTAAAATAATATCAAAATCTATTAAATTGATATGCAATTCTTTTGAAATCATCCCCCCCCCCCCCCCCCCCCCCCCCCCAAACATATAAATGTGTCAATCAAAAATGAATTTTTGATGCATGGTTTTCAAAATACATACCGATCGTCCACTGCTCGGTCGCGCGCAAAGACCTAACCGTGTACGAACCATGTCGACAGGGTAGTGGGCCAGCCATTTTCCGATGGTTTGGACCTGTAACGAGCGCCACGATAGCCAACCCGGAACGAAACATAACCGATCACCACGGAGGGTCAAAAACATAAATCATCAAACACCGTGGCAGAAACTATTTCTTTATTTTTTTTATTATTATTTTTCTTATGAAAACAAATACCAACTTATAAAATAATATTTCAAAATATTTCATGTTTCGGACTATCAACATCATAGAACTTTTTATATCTCGAGATATCTTGACTCCACATTACATATTCACATTAAAATCTGCTTTGCATAAAAGCTATTTGAATAATCATGAATTCAATACTATGATTTATTCTTATATGCAATTTCATAACTCATATGAGAACTACCTGCAAGTCTACATAAATATCTTCTTTTTTTTTTTTTATAAAAATTATGTCCCATAAAGGTCCCAAGACCGAACTAAAAAAAAATATATGTAGCATACACATGCAATGGTACTTTTTCTAATACTCTATCATTTCCTTCTTAATCTAAAATTTGAAAATAAAAACTTCATATTGCAAAGCACCTCAGATACTTCCAAAATAACCATAAAACATATTAACAAATATCAATCCTGAGTCATTTGACTCATTTCAATATACCTTTTTCCGGGAATGAAATAAAAGTAATTATAAAAAAATGCACTAGACAGATCAATTGCAATATCTTGACTTTCAATGTGTAAACAACATTTCTTTTTCAAACTTGTTATTATTTAATGTTCAATTGGCAATATAAGAACTTTAAACTTGAAAGAGCAACTAAATAATAGAGTATGAATTAGAAATTAAGTTTGTCTTGCCTTGATCATCATTAACCATTATATTCCCAGAAAGCAAGTCATTATGAGCAAACACCACTGGAGCATTAAGAAGGCTTGCCAATTACTGTTCCAGTATCAGAAAAATGGGATAAAAGTCGTTTATTCTACGAATAAGTGAAAAATCAACATAATATCATAATAAACATAATTGGTATCACCATGTACAAAAATTACTCTTTTATAATTCTTTTGTGGCTGACACTCGCCCTAAATTACCTTTTTATATGCTAGCTTCTTTTTCCTCGCATCACCAAAAACAAAGCAGATTTAAAAGCAACAACACCAGTAAATAGAGAGAGTCAGAGAGTACCTTTAGCTCAACAACTTCTTTATGAACTTCCTCGAATGAAATTGTCTCATACATACTCTGCTTCTCGATATCACCAAATCCTGCAAGCGAGAGGTATTTGATGGCACAAATTTGTAATTCCACCGGATACTGTCTCGACAGAGATACAAGAATCATCCAATTTCGACCAATTCTTAAATAGATCCTTGCACGACGCGATGACGCGAAGGGTCATATGAGGAAGAGAGAGAGGTGTCATCGGTGAGAGAAGATGATAAGAATTCAGTGCAACCATTCTCATGAGATTCTGATGCAGATTCCATTTCGTTACAGATCTTCTTCACTGCTCTCATTTTCCTTCTGTTTTTTTCCCTCTAGATCTCCCTCTGCTCTCTCTTATTCTATTTTTTCTTCTTCCCTGTATGTGTTGTGTGTGTTATCCTACACGTGGGTGTGTGTAATTTAAAGGTGTGTTATATATATATAATACATGTGTATGTTTCTAGAATTTTTGAGTAAATTTTAGAAATTTCTAGGTTTATTTCTTTATTTTCATTCGTGTAATAATTTTTTAAGTTCACCCCTCAAATTAATTAATGAAAACTTAAAATTAATTTCATAAAAATGTGCCCACCTGAAAAATAAATCTCGCGTTCGGATGCGACCCTACGCGCAAAAATATAATTTACGCAAACACACTAAATTAATCGGGATTTTACAGAATCGGAAAGATTCTCTCAATGGGCTGATCAAGATTATTCCTATTCCAGCTCTTTTCATTGTGCTGGATCCGTCGAAATACATCATCCACGATTTTAGACTGCATTCGTCTAGATCCATTTCCCTTTCCCTAGTTGTGCTCAAACATGGATGGTCGGCCAAAAAGTCGGCCAAGGCTTGATTTTTAACGGCCTTCTGGGGTTCATGCCGTATATCGATTTCTGAAAGTGATAGTGACCAAAAACCGACTCTTTGATGCAAGATATGACGAGAAAACATGTACTTTATTATATTAATTCTTATAATCAGATATACAATATTCGACCTAAGATAGGCTCGTAGTTTAGTACATGTGAAGTACAAAGCCAAACATAATTTCTCCATGGGAGAATAATTACTTTCATAATTCAGCAATTGTCTGCTGATGTAGTAAATGGCTCTCTCAACATTTGTGTCGTCATCTTGTGCGATCATCCCAGCTATGTACTGCTCCTCAGCCGCTATGTACAACTTTATTGGCTTTCCTGGCACTGGAGGTACCATCACCGGCGGCTGTGACAAGTATTTCTTCAAGCGGTCAAATGCTTGCGGGTGTTCCTCGGTCCAGAAGAATTCGTCCTCGCCTTTTAACTTCAATAAGGAGGAGAATACTTTTGTTTTCCCTGCACAATTTGAGATAAATCGCCTTAAGAAGTTAATTTGCCCTAGAAACCTCTGTAACTCTTTTTTATTTCGGGGTGGCATAGCATCAGTGATCGCCCGAGACTTGTTAGTGTCAATCTCGATTCCCCGTTGGTGCACTAAAAACCCTAGGAAATTTCCTGCGCACACCCCAAAAGCGCACTTAGCAGGGTTCATCTTTAGCTTGAACTTTCTCATTCGCTCAAAGGCCGTTGCTAAATGGCTAAAATGTTCGTCCGCAGTCACGGATTTAGCCACTAGTCGCCGATCATGTCATGAAAGATCAAATTCATGGCCCGCTGATATGTGGCACTAGCATTTTTCAGGCTGAACGGCATTACTACCCACTCATAACATCCTAAAGAGCCTGGGCATCTAAAAGTCGTTTTATGTACATCGTCTTCAGTAATATAAATCTGATTATAGCCCGCATACCCATCCATAAATAAGTACATTTGATACCCTGTCGTGGAATCCACTAAGGAATCGACCGTCGGCATTGGGTATTGGTCATTTGGCGTTGCTAGGTTTAAGTTCCTGAAGTCTATACATATTCTTATCTTTCCATTCTTTTTTCTAACTGGGACGATATTTGACAACCATTGCACATATCTGGTCGTCCTAATGAATTTTACCTATAACAGTCGTTCAACCTCTTTCTTAATATCAGGCATGACATTAGGCGCAAACCTTCAGGGAGGCTGCCTATGAGGCCTATGGCTTGGCATGATTGGCAGCCTATGCTCCACCAACGTCCTATTTAAGCCAGACATCTCATTGTAGTCTCACGCAAAACAATCTCTGTATTCTCGAAACAAACCAAGTAATTTTTTGTGTACCTGGGGGTCCAATTCCTTGCTGATACAAGTTATGCGCCTATCGTGCTCACCCCCCAGATTTACCTCGTCCAAAGCATCTTGTCCTATTGAGAAGTTTGTCTTGCATCGTCCATTCAGAGCTTATTCTTCCTCCAATGCTTCTTCTTATTCCATTAAGCAGTCTACTCCACATAATTCTTTTATCTTATCCTCCGTCTGGTGTGCCAGCAGTTTCCCTTTTAAGGCCGAAATACCGATCTGTGCTTCGTCTTCATTTCTCCGCTCCAGTACATAGGCCATTAAATTAGCCTTGGAGGCCGCAAGGGTGGCTTGCTCCTTACTCTGGTTGTACTTCATTTAAATCGATGTGTGTCGGTTCTCCAAAGACCACAGTGGTTAGTCTTGTTTGTGCGAATAAATCGTTAAGCAATCATGCGGGGTACGATTCGTCATTCTGAGCCATAATAGTCGGGCTCTCTCCTTCATTTAGAACTCTGGTCGGCCCATAGTTTCCTTCGTACATAAAGTACTCGGCCGAATTTGTCTCTGCAGTGAAAGGCTTGTTGTCGGCATGCACTATCTCCACTTCGTCCCTTTGGTTCCGGAAAACCAGGCACTGATGAAGTGATGAAGGGATGCATCGGCTGTCGTGTATCCAGTCTCGTCCCAAGAGCATATTGTATGTAGTCGGCCCATCTATGACGAAAAATACTACTGTCTTCGTAGTACTTCTCACTTACAAGTCCAATGGGATAACCCCATTTACCGTCGTCGCTCCTCCGTTAAAGCTGGTGAGTACCACTTCTGTGGGGAGGAGATCTTCTTCGGATTTTGCCAAGCGTCCCAGCATCCTAACTGATATTGTATTAATGGCTACAATGTTATCAATCAGCACTTTCGTGACAGGTATCCCATTAGCCTTAGCCTTCACATACAGCGGCCGCAGATGCTTCGTCATTTGAGCTGGTGGCTTCGGGAAAACTACTTTCCCTGACAGACCAATTTCCATCGCTTGATCGCCCTCGCTGTTAATTTGAGGCGAGTTCTATTCTGTGTCCCATCCAGAAGGTGGCAGTGTGGCGGGTGCTCCCTGAGAGACATGATTGATGGTCAGTCTTCGTTTTTCAGCTTTGGTGACGGCCCGCTTGATCTTAGGTGTCTCATACAGAACGAGGAATGGATATCGTCCCAAATCCTCTCCCAGTGTTCCGACTGCTGGATTACTGGCTTCATATAGTTCTTTAAGAAGCCGATTCTGTGAAATTCCCATTTTCCTAGCTTCGGTTCTAATATCAATCTCTTTTTCTACATCCGTCATCTCCTCATCTTCAACTTCCCTGTTTGGAGTATCTCTGTCTGTTATTGAGAGTGCTGAGAATTCGGTCTCGTCTCCCTCATAGACGTCCTCGCTTGTTCCAGCTTCCCCGTTGTTGTCTCTTCTGAATTTCCCAAGCAACAGGTAATGATTTGCCATAACTGGTGGCATGCTACCGAACTGAATGACGATGGGCAGCTCGTCATCGTCTGTTTCGTCCCGCTTTCGTCTGCTAAACTTGATACGCTCATCACATCTCATCACCGTTTCTTCTTGTTGTCATCTTCTATCTTGTTCGTTTCTGATTTCTCTGTGACGCGAGGGCTACGGCTTGTAGTGGCCCTTACTTCACTTTGTCGGCGCATCAGACGTCCATAGTTTCTTTGGTGTCTCCTTAGCTGCGTCCTTGTCATTTCGTCCACAAGGGGGATAGTTCCTGTCCGCCCGTTGTCTCGAGTGTGGCTTTCGGTATGAATGCCAAACATTGGGCCGATGAATCTTCGACCTAAACATCCTCACATTTTGGACGAAGTTTGAGTTTTCTCCATAGAACCTTGGAGCGAAGGTTCGTGGCTGCCATGACGACTCTTTCTTCATAGGCCTTTCGCAGGTATCTTCCAACTCTTTCATCCACTCCATGCTATTCTTGAACCGAACACATATGTTCTGCCCGTCTCTTTGTTCTGCAGGTGCCTTGATCCTTTCCAGAGCGCTTGGGCGGCGGCGGTGTTGTCCTTCGTCCAACACCAATTTAACTTTAGGTAGGTTCATCTTAGCAAGATCTGGATTGATCATATTCAACTCCACCGATTTTGGGAAAGAATTATTGTCTACTGCCATCTTCTTCTCGAATGTAATTCGTCCAGATTCTATGGCATCCTACAAGACATTACGAAAAACAAGGCAATTGTTAGTTGTATGAGACCATGCATTGTGCCATTTACAATATTTCTTACTGTCAAATTGCTCGGCTGTTGGCAACGTGTGTCGGTCGCTCAAGCTAATTTGCTTGTCTTTATATAACTGATCGAAGATAGCATCGACTTTGGTAATGTCGAAGGAGAACTTTCTGCTCTTTTTATCATTCTTTTCATTGGTTTGGGGTTCCGCCCACACTTTACAGACGTAAGGCTTTTCTTTAACCAATTCAGCCAAACATAAATCGGCCGAGTCGGCATCCACTTCGCCTATTTCATAGTCGATGTTTCTATAATATGTCCCTTTGCTCGAATTCTTCATCTGCTTCTCTTCTCGTAATAATCGCTCATAACGCACCACACTAGTGGTGAGTTGGGGAAGATCCCAAAACTCGCGATCCTGAAACTTCTTTTTTAGATCAAGATTCAGGCATCCTTGAGCGATTCTCACGAATTCTTTTCCGGGAAAAGACACGTAACATCGGCCTCGGGCTACCTTAAACCGTTGTAAAAAAGTTTCGGCCCGCTCCTCTTGCAATTGCCTTAATTTTGCCAAATCGGCTAAGGCCACTTCAGATTCGACCTTGTAAAACTGTGCATGGAACAACTGCTCCATTTGCTGCCAACTTTCCACCGAATTGGCCGCTAGACTAACATACCAGGAGAAAGCTACCCCCTGATAATGAGCCGTGAAATAACCTTAGTCTGTGGAAATCATTGACTTCCCCACACTGAAGGGTAAATCGTCTTCCATGGTAGAAACTTCACCAGACCCCGTAAAGAGGGAAAAATCTGGTATCTTATAGTTTCTAGGTCAGAGATAAGCCACATCGACCCAATCAGGATACGACTTCTGATATCTTGGCCGAATTGGCTGTATGCCTAGACCGAATTGGTTTTGAAGGATTTCGGTCATATGTTCTCTTAGCATATCGTTGTCATTAAATGGCACAGCTATGGGCGGCTGTTGCAGCCCTCTCAAAAGTGGGACATAATCATGATTCTGCCCCTAAGAAGCCTGGACACCCTGAGGTATCACCACTTCATGTTACGCCATATTTGGCCCTTGGTGCATATTTGGCCCCAAATTGTGGGCCATTCCCTCCAGGGCTTGTTCCTCCCCTGAGAACCGTAGGGACGTTGGTCCCTTGTGGATGAGCATTACTAGGACCAGCCTTCTGACTGCTTGCTGCAGGGAGGGGCGTAGTCCACGGCAGCGCTGTCCCGCCGTTTACACATTTGGCCATTAATTCATTTAGCGAGCTTAGATGTTTAGCCATATTTTCATAATGTGAATTGCTAGTTGATACAAATTTATCTATGACGTGCGCATTTTGAAGCCTAACTTGTTCGATGACATCATGTGTGAATTCGCCGAACAATGCGTGCACCGCATTAGGGCTGAGCTCTCTCATAGTTTCGTACCGACTAGCATCTGCCAAACCCTCGAATTGACCCACTATGGTCGGAACGTTGGGCTGGTTGGTTTGCTCCAGTCCTACTTCCTCCGCAGTTGAGCCAGTCTGAGTGTTTCTTTCGGAGACATCTCCACTCTTTTTACACCAATTCTCCCACTGTGGTCGCCAAAAACTGTCTGCGCAATTTTTATGCGTGAAGAAAGAAGAGCGTGTAAGATTCAAACCTCCTGAGACAAAGTCCCAGCAATGGGTGTTTGATTAAGTGAATAAGCCTCCAAGAGGCGCAAGCACACAAGTTACAGTCCTAAGATTACAAGCTAAGAGATAAAAAATAAAAATATGCTCATTTGAGTCTTCATTTGATCGGGGGCTGTTTCTCTTGGTGTAAGCGAGCTTTTATAGTGCTGCTCGTCAACCGTTTTGGGCAGTTCCAGTGTCTCCCTGTAGTTACTGAGTCGTTCTTGTAACTGCTAAGCTGTGTGTCTCAACTGCCTGATTGTGGAGGGAAAACTGTCCAACCGCTGCGATCGTGGAGGTAACTGCATCATGAGTCTTCGTCCTGACTGCTAGCCTGGTTGTCCTAAGTCCTTTGTCGCTCTTCGCTCCATCGTTCATCTTCTCTTCGTGCTTCCTTTCGCCCCAGGACAATTTCGTCCTATAGTGGGGATTTTCATCTGTCAACACAACCATAACGCCTTGAACATACAGATTTGTTGATTTCTTCGGCTTTCTCATCATGGAAGCCTGAAACGGTAAGTAGCTTGTGACATGTCGATTCTTTTTCGGATCATATCCCAAAAAGCAAATGAATTGTGGTTATTTCCTCATTTTTCACCTGCATTTTTTATATCAATATCAATTCAAAAAGATACAAAGGATTCGACGGTTAAAAAATTACGTCACAATTGTAAACATAAACATACGATAATATCATATGTTAAGCGGAATGACTAAATTGATATGGATTGAAATCATAAAAAGATAGATAGATTTTATGAAATTTGATGAATCAATATTTTCAAATAAATTTTTATTTGATTTGATTCGGTTGGAAGCACAAACAAACAACACAAAATCCAAACCCGTATAGTTCTTGATATTTACCAATCATGCATCTAAGGTCGAGACTGAAAGGCAATGTGAAAAAGAGAGTTTGTGAGGTTGGAAATACAGAGTATATCAATCATTTCTTGCACATCAACTTGTCAAATTTTAGAATTAAAAAATAAATTATTATCACAAAAAATACCAGAGAATTGAAATGTTAACAGTGGGAAGTGGAAGAGCGGGGTGTACATAAATTAGTATTGTTAAAAACACAAGGCGTATTAAGTCTCAAAGGATCCTAAGGTTCAGATGTGCGTCTGATGAAAGTAAAGAGTAAATTGTAAAAAAAAAAAAAAAATTATTTCAATTAAAAAAAAAATTGAAAATATAAAAAAATTATTAATTAATATAACATAAATTAATGTATTTGTCGAAATTTAAAATTTATTTTAAAATTTATCTTAATTTATTAAAAAAATATTATACAATTTGATTTCAGATTTGGTGGGTAAATACATTGTAGAGATTTTCTCATATATTTTTAGATGAAGATGTCTGTTTTGAACGCTCAATAATCTAAACCTAAACCTAAGGTACTCCTTTCACAACTATAAATAAAACTACATATATGTAGGAGAAATTGGGGTGTTTCACAGCTTGCATATACCATGAATAGCCAATGCATTTAGCATTCTTAGGTGAAAAGCTAAAAACTGTAGACTATATAGTCTATAAGACAAGGTAATGTCCCAATCGTATATCCAGTAAACTAACGAGACATGTCCATATAGTAGTCCTATTCTCTCACACACTATTGTAAATGAAGAAATTTCTCAAGTGATTCAAAATTTAGGGAGTGCACAAAAGTCCGAACCTAACTGATATTACCTCGACTTAATGATAAAAGAGTATGGTCTGATTTTTATAGAAAAATTCAGGCCTGGATTGAAGTTGTTATAAATTTTAAAAATTAAAAATATCAATTTCCAATTATAAATGTATATATTTATAATTAATTTTTTGAAGCTCAATCCAAATCACGACTATAAACATTTAAAGTTTTTAATTTATTTTCTATTTTTAAATATCAAAATATTTAAAAGTTAGTTTTTTTTTTTTTTTAAAAAAAAAAATCATGTTCTAAAGTCTTTCACCAGCAAATTATTATCCCTAATTCACATTAAATACATATAGTGAAAACCCGCTAATTAATAAGATATTATCTTCTTAAGATTACCAATTTCAAAATCCTGATCTCTCCAAGTTTTATTCCCTTACTCCTCGCATCAAGGTCCAGGCCTCTCAAAGTTGCTTTCTAGTTCCTCTCAAGGTTTAGGTCCCTAGTCTCTCACGATTTTAATATTAAGTTTAAGTCCACCCAAAATATTTTTTATTAATCAATGATGGTTTTGTATTATGTGAGAAGTGGAGAAATTTCTCAATCGATTCACATTATCACATGTTGTGGTGACTAGTTTACTAGCAAATATTATCCACTCTAAAGTCATGGACCCTCAAGGTTTAGTTCCTGTGACTAAGGTTGGCACTAAAACGAGATGTATTAGGATTTTTCAATTTCTGTCTTATTTTGTTTATACAACCCAAACAAAAATCATGTCGGTCCTTTCTTTTTTAGAAGAAAAATTTGTCATGTACCATCTCTTATCACGTTAAATCCTGTATTCTTTTATTAAATCATGTGACATTCTATTAAAATTATGTCCCAATTAAATTTTCAGACATTTTTTTTTATCCCACCCCATTTTTAGATTATAACATAAAAATATATTTTAAATCTTATCCTGAATAAGACAGGATGGAGAAATTTATGAATCATACTTGTGGCCCCTTGCACTTCCTATGTGATAACTCTCCCTACATAGAATTAAGGATAATCATCTGTAACACCCTGCCATAGGCAGAATACTACTGACAGGAGACAAGATTGACCCATCTCCATAAGCCTCTAAATTTACAAAAATCTGGTACGATGTATCATAAAGCTGGATAACCTGAATCTCAGTCCAACATCAAAACGAACCTGAAATAAACATCATATATCGAAATCAATACATAAGGGCTTCATGCCCATATCATCTATCAACACTCAAGGGCTCTGTACCCACAACATCATAAGCAATCAAATCATTTACTTAATACAAACGGCGTGCTCAGCACGGTAAACAAAATAATAAATCAAATATCCTAAACTTCTAAAACTTCTCGCAGGACACTTGCGAATGTGACTGCCGCTTGGGTGATCCACGTCTCGAGCATGACTTCTAAAGCTGGTGTGATTGATGTGTCATAAGCTAACCTGCAAAACTACAAACTGATTTGATGTGAGTTATAAAACTCAGTAAGTAACAATGCTCATGCAACAAAAAAAACATAAAGTCAATCATAATATGAACTTTTCAACATTACCAAGTTACAAATTCAGCTTTATCAACTTTTAACTAACCCTTTATCTATTACATACGCAATCCTCATACCTATTTACATAAATATGTGCCAATCTAAAAGCTAAAAAATTCAAAGCACGCAAGGGAAGAATTCAAATATCACAGAGCGCATCATTTAACATCAAATCAAATTTCAATCACTTGAAAATAGTCATATATTTATACTTTTATCATGAATAAACATCATTGAAATATCAAGCAAACTATCTTCTATTCGATTACAAACTATATTTCAGTTCTAATAGCATTACAACGACTTAATATTCATGATTTAGATGCATTCCTTATCATGCTTAACCACTTCAATTTCTATACAAATAAATCGCATACATAAACAATAGCAACCTATTCATATACCGTATTCATACATAAGCTAATATCAAATAAGAAATCATGCTTTGCCCCAATTGCTGATTCCATATAACAAACTTATACATATCTTAACATCAAACACATATATAAAATATATGTTCATATACTTGTACATTTACTTATTCATTTACTTACATGTAATCTTATCATTACAAGTTCATACCCTTACTACATCTATACATACATATAGACGGTATGCTCATCAAACATTTCACTTCACATCAAGCATTAACAAAAATACATATATACCTGTGGTGGTCGATAAACTTAATTATACGTAATCTCGTATCTAGTACCCAAAATCAGCATTGACAGCCTTTCTGTTTTCGAAATTTCTTTCCCACCATTCATTGCATAAGAATCGATATAATCTTTCCTCCACCAGATTGATCTAAACCGATAATTAGACCATGTGAAAGGATACCATTTACACCATCTTGAGCCACCAAGGGCATACCGTCCCAATGTCACTACCAATCCCCTACCCACTCATGTTGTACCTCCTCCTGCCAATATAAACATGATCGAGCCGTCATTGTCGAGTTATTTGATCAAACTATAGAAAGAGGCCCGTCTTATCATCTGTATGATAAAAGATGAAACAAAGCTTCTCCCATTTTTCCAAGGGTCATCGATCTAAGATGTTGTAGGAGATTCCAATTATGAATAAAAGTTGGAGGAAGTTAGATCTCGGTAGAATAAATTTAGAAAAAGGAACCTGTCACATCCAGAAATTAACTTAAGTTAGAGAAGTGTTTTGAGAAGCTTGATAAGTTTTCTACAACATTTCAACAAGAAAAAATCAAGATTGGATCTTGGAGTGAAACTTGCTTGCATTGAAATCAAGGTTGGATCTTGGAATCAAGCTTGCTAATCTTGGAGGTTCTCCAACCATTTTAACAAGGAGAAGGAGATTGGATCTTTGTGTCAATCTTATTATGTAAGTTTGAACTTCTCTTAATCTATGTTACTCATTAATGAGTTTTTCATTAGTGAGACATATGGTGATGAATTATATATTGGATACATGATTACATAGCTTAATGTTCAAATAAGACTAAAACAATTTGTTATAATGATTTGGAAGTATAAACACAAGTCAAAGATGTTCATGTTGGACATAGAACAATTAATAAGAGTTTTGAACTCAAGATTAAAGCTTAGAGCTCTTGCTACAATTCTAGAATCACTCGACCACATTTGGGTGAATTAGAATTGTTCATGAGACATTTTCTAGTGGGATTTAAAATTGGTTTGTGTTTAGATTCAAACAAATGCATATATGTTTTTAGAATTCATGTATGTAAGTTGTATAACATATATTGTGATGGTTATGATGATAAATTGGATTTTAGGTGTATTTGAAGTATTAGGAGGAAATTGAAAGTTTTTAGTCTATGTTTGAATTTGAAAAATTCTCACCCTAAACAAGATTGGATCACTTCTAGCGGGATTGAACTATACAGACTTTATGGACAAACTTTCCTTTCTATAACCGACTTTCGTCTCTGTTCGACCAGTTGATCTCAAAGTCAGGTAGGCTTGTACCATTACGCTTACGAGCAGAATCGTCAGCTTGAGCCTAGTTAGACAGAGGCTCTATCAAAGGAATATTCAGGTTGCCCCATAATCCCAATCTTTTTGTTTATTGATTCTTCATCGTCAGGTACTGTTCACTTCCCTGCCATTCTTGTAACTGTCACCTGTAATTTGCGCATGTGTTTCTGCACCCCTATCTGAAAAAGCTTTCCTAGACGCGGGAACCTTCCTTATGTCTTTGTAGTATTGATGCTCAGTTCTATTCTCCCACACACCCGCTTTTGCAAGGCTAGCTAGGAGGGAGGTGCTTTTTTGGGTTTAGTTTGCCTAGATAGGAAGTATCGCCACTTTATTGAAAAGGTTCATGAGCATTGCGGCATCGTGAGACTGCCTAGGGCAGCGTCGCGACTCGAACCTTCGAGTGTCGCCACACCGAGCATCAGACCTAGGCGCGTCATAATGCCCAAAATTCCCTGTCGTGATGCAGTGACGTTCAGCTGTAGAGTTACTCTCGCAATTTGGAGCGTCATGATGTGACGAGCTGAACGACACTGAAACTTTATTTTCTCCGTTCTTGAGTTTCTGGACTCTTATTTGGTCCCCTTTTTTTCCTATGGACTCGTATCGAAATGTAGTTTTACATAAAATATTTTAAAATACACTCATGCTATATATCAATGGGTTAGACCCACCTCCGCTGCGGGGCACCGATCTGACCCTAAGGGTTCCAAAACTGACCCAACAGATTTAACTCTTAAATCATCATCTTTCCATTTCTAGAAAATCTCAACTTCCTCTGGTTCCATATCTTCAGATAAAGTAAGGAGCCAAAAACCCTCTAACATATATCCTAATTTCTCAGATCCGAGGACAATCCTCAAATCCAAGTCCTAGTCTGCAAAGTTCTCAGCGCATCAAGTTCACGTTCGTCACGATATGAGGCTGATTTCTGGTGCGATTAGAACTCCAATTTCTTTATAAAAAAAAGTTCTCATCAGCCCTTATAAAAGAATAAGTTTGGCTTAAACCTAAAAATACCATACTTTGAGAGACCACAAAGCAGAAAAGAATACCCAGAACAAGACAAGAATCATAGTCTTATTCCGAATTGAGGATTGAAGTGTAGGACCTGACTGCGAGTTTTTCTTCATTTTCTCTTTCTGTTTATTTCTTATTAGTTATTGTTTTGTATTAATGAATTATTTGAGCTTAATGAACATTATGTGAAACTAATTTATTATTCTAGGATTATAATGGATCCAATGCATGATACTTAATTAAATTGCATCTTTTTATTCTTTTGAGGTTGCGATTGGATTCTTTATTATTCTATGTTCTTATTGTGTTATCTTGTTTGATCACTAATAGGATAGTTGTGGTAAACTCTAAGGAACTTGAAAATTTGAATTTGGGTTTAGCTTTAGGAATTAATAGCGTGTGACCGTATTCTTAAAATCGAATTTCGTGCAGGATAAGAATATACCTACAAAGCATACATAATCAATATTAAAATTTGAACATAATGAATTTGACTTAAATTAATTATCATAAGAATATAGGTATTGAATTAAGTTGGGCGTGTCTAACTGACCATCGGAATAGGCTTATAGATAATTTTGTGTTATAGGTTAGTAATTCATAATTACTCAAATGAATGAAGAGTGCATAAAGTTACAACCCTAAGTTTTTACTTCCATAAGGTTTTCCAAATTACTTTATTTTTCAGTTTAGTTTTTTAATTAATTAATCACCCAACTCCATTATATCATTAACCCATTTTGTTTGGTCTTAGAAAAGTAGGTTTAGTTCCAAGAATTAGTAGGATTAATAATAAGTTCATGTGGGTTCTATATCTTTTATATTACTTTAGTGATATGTTCGCTTGTGTAACGTGTAAAATTGCGAATAGTTAACACCCAAAGTCTTTATTTTCTCTCTCAGAAACCTGCTATAATTACGCGTGCCTAATGCAGCGGCGCATGAGGCCCACTTGCGGCCTGGACGAACGGCACGTGGCCCACACGCGCCGGAAAATTTGTTCGCGCCGACTTCCCGAGTCTTCCTCCGTGATTTCCCGACCATTCCGAGTAGTAACGGACCTCCGAATCTTAATTTTCATTTAAATTATTATAATATTCGGTTTATGCATGTTATGTATTTTAGAACGGTAAATAACTTTAAAGTATGATTGATTTACATGTTTGGACCATATTAATGATTACCTTGTGGTTAGAAGTGAACGATGGACTTTATCGGAGAATATGATAGAGTAAGATTGTGTGCGGGAATTATTGTGAACCCGAGATTTGAATTAGTGATGTTGAATTGAATTGTGATTGTTGGGAATTGAATATGGATGTAATTCGATGATTATGGGTTGTATAATGGATGTCTGTATTATAGACGGAACCTTGCCGAAATTTTGTTAGGATTACGAAAGCGATCGAATCACTGTTCTTGCATATTTTTTCATCTATTTTAGTCGGGATTATGTTCCTTATAGTTGATTCTTTTGTCTCTTAGGTGATTGTGATACAGTAAGCGGGGACAATCTTGCTGCATAGTTCCTTTATCTGTAGTCAACTTGCCAGGTGCGTGGATAAGCTTGTAACATTGATATTTTCCAAAGTATATAATATATATGTTTTCTTAAAAGAATTTTCAAGGTAATGCATTGAATGATTTTTGTTTTAGAAAGTTTATATTTTGCTATAAAGTATGGATCGAATATTGATTATGTTGAAATCATGTTTTTGTGATATATGAGAAACTTGCATGATTTGAGATATATGAGCATGTGTTTTAGAAGTGATTTTTATGTTAGGATGCACCCCGTGTACTTATATGTGCCAGATTATTTACCGTGAGACGAGGTCTCATGTTGCCAATTTTTGCTCCGGATGCCAGTTATTGCCGTGGGGATGCCTCATGTTGTCAGCTTTGCCGTATTGTCAAGAAAGTGTGCATATAGATGAATAAACAACTTTATTATTACAGAGTATTCTTGAGCAGAATGAGTTTTATGAGAAATGAGATTTATGATTTCAAGTAAATGTTTGAAATATAGATTTAATGCTTTATGTATTTATTTATATTATGAAAGACTTATCTGATCCACCTTGTTACTTGTTTATCCATGGCACTAAGCTGAGATCCATTGCACTAAGCGTGAGCTTACCCCTTTCTTTAACATTTCAAGTTTAGCAGATTAGTAGATCATTCTTTTTCATCTGCTGTTTCATCATTATTTCCTGCCAGTAGAGAAAGTTGTGCCAACAGTAGAGTGTCCTTGTTATGTATTGATATTATAGTTCTAGATATGTCATTTTTGAGAGAACTTGTTATTTGATTATATGTACTGAGCCTTTATTTGATACTGAGAGTATTTATATTTTATTATGGATATTCTTTGAGTTGGATCATAGAGACCCTATTTTTATGATGATATTTTTAGTTTTAGATTTTTCCTTGTATTTGGAGGATTAGTCCATATAACATGGGAAAATCTGTCCGTTTCAAGTCTCCGTCACACCCCTATAGGGTAGAAATCCCAATTTTCGCAATTGAGTTGGATCATGGAGATCCCAATTTTCGCAGAAATCCCGGTAAGAAACTTTTAATGCTTTTTCTTGATTTCCCGTTGATTCGGGACTCCGATTGACGAACCGTCAGCGGCATTAGAACCTGGAGGGGGAGACGGACGCTCGGCCTAAAGAATTTATAGAATTCGACCGGCACGTGGTACTCACGCCTGCCTTCTGTGGTGGCACGTGAAGCCCACGCGCGGCCTGGATGAACGGCGCGTGGCCCACACGCGTCGGATAATTTATCTGCGCCGACTTCCCGAGTTTTCCTCCATGATTTCATGACCATTTCGAGTAGTAACGGACCTCCGAATCTTAATTTTCATTTAAATTATTATTATATTCGGTCTATGCATGTTATGTATTTCGGAACGGTAATTAACTTTAAAGTATGATTAATTTACATGTTTGGACCATATTAATGATTACCTTGTAGTTAGAAGTGAACGATGGACTTTATCGGAGAATATAATAGAGTAAGCTTGTGTGCGGGAATTATTGTGAACCCGAGATTTGGATTAGTGATGTTGAATTGAATTATGAATGTTGGGAATTGAATATGGGGTGTGACGGAGACTTGAAACGGACAGAGTTTCCCCTATAATATAGACTAATCCTCCAAATACAAGGAAAAATCTAAAACAAAAAATATCATCATAAAAATAAGATCTCAATGATCCAACTCAAAGAATATCCATAATAAATATAAATACTCTCAGTATCAAATAAAGGCTTAGTGCTTATAATCAAATAACAAGTTCTCTCAAGAATGACATATCTAGAAATATAATATCAAAACATAACAAAGACAATCTACTGTTGGCACAACCTTTCTCTACTGGCATGAAATGATGATGAAACAACAGATGAAAAAGAATGATCTACTAATCTGCTAAACCTGAAATGTTAAAGAAATGGGTAAGCTCACAGTTAGTGCAATGGATCGCAGCTTAGTGCCGTGGATAAACAAGTAACAAGGTGGATCGAATAAGTCTTCCATAATATAAATAAATACATAAAGCTTTAAATCAATATTTCAAACATTAACTTGAAATCATAAATCTCATTTCTCATAAAACTCATTCTGCTCAAGAATACTATGTAATAATAAAGTTGTTTATTGATCTATATGCACACTCTCATGACAATACGACAAAGCTGGCAATATGGGGCATCCCCACGGTAATAACTGACATCCGGAACAAAAATGGCAACATAAGACCTCGTCTCACGGTAAATAATCTGGCACATATAAGTACACGGGGTGCATCCTAACATAAAAATCACTTCTAAAACACATGCTCATATATCTCAAATCATGCAAGTTTCTCATATATCACAAAAACATGATTTCAACATAACCAATATTCGATCCATACTTTATAGCAAAATATAAACTTTCTAAAACAAAAATCATTTAATACATTACCTTGAAAATTCTTTTAAGAAAACATATATATTATATACTTTGGAAAATATCAATGTTACAAGCTTATCCACGCACCTGGCGAGCTGACTACAGATAAAGGAACTATGCAGCAAGACTGTCCCCGCTTACTGTATCACAATCACCTAAGAGACAAAAGAATTAACTATAAGGAACATAATCCCGACTAAAATAGATGAAAGAATATGCAAGAACCGTGATTTGATCGCTTTCGTAATCCTAACGAAATTTCGGCAAGGTTCCGTCTATAATACGGACATCCATTATACAACCCATAATCATCGAATTACATCCATATTCAATTCCCAACAATCAAAATT
>SKCR01052087.1:0-30853 GCA_019454045.1 Zanthoxylum bungeanum | reverse complement strand
AGAGAGGTCAATGCAAAATGCGCCTCGCGCTTGCTCCCCTTTAGGAGTTCCCTTTCGGACTCCTTCAAGACAGATAACAACTCTCCAAGAGTGTCATCCGTATCCATCAACTTGAGTTGACTATGATTTGTTTCCAAGTTTCAGGAAGTGACTGCAAGATCATATCTATAGTCAGATCAGCCTCCAAGACTATTCCCATATTAGCCAACTCATCAATATCAATCATTTGAGCCCCGGGGCTTCAACTGATGCGCCGTCTGTCATCCGGGAGCGGAAGAGTTTCCTTACTAGCTCGTCCTCTTCATCCGCTTATTGGTGCGGTGAAGATCACGCAATCTTGCCATCATGTTATAGGGATCCAAATCCCTATTCTGGCGTCTGAAATGCTGGGTCATTGCAGCTAGCATAACTGACTGAGCTTGGTCACAATCATCACTATGAGTCTTCCATAACTCTAGCTCCAGTGGCTCAGTGGGTTTAGGCGGGAGAGGTGTCTGAATAGTATACAGTATCCTCTCTCAGCCCCAAGCACTATCTTGAGGTTCATTTCCCAGTCGGCAAAGTTTGTCCCTTTGAAGACATTATCGCCCATGATTATGTCGGGATATTACCTTTGCCAATCATCTTGACAACTATAGTCCAACTATAAAGTCAACGATGTTATGGGTACAGTCAAACTGTTACATATAAAAATAACAATATATTAGTCCAACTAATTATTTAAAATATTGACGAAATAATTTTGAAAGACGCGTAAGGCTAAATATCTGAATGAAATTGCAAATTCAATAATAGCCTCCCACTATTTTCATCAAGTTTCTAACCCTCTGTAGAGAACTTGGGAAATCGAATTTCCTAGTGGGCTAGGATCCCGTTAAATAACACACAACCTTGACTTTGGCCATTAAAAATTGTATGCTATTTAACATAGGTAGATCTCCATGATCAATTGGATCTCATCCAATTCCTAGATCCGGTTAGGTGGACATCCAAGTCCGAAACATATGTATAATGTCAATGTATCTAATACATTTTCCTAACCCTATTCCTCTGAATCAACTAGGCCTTGGCTTTGGCCAAAAACAAACCTAATGATTCCATTTAAGCGGGACCCATTGACGAGGAAAGTTTCGTAATCAATGTCGTTGGACAAAAAGTGATCTTGACTTTGGCCAATAAAAATCACGATTTGGACAAGACACCGATATGCAACAAACTCTCATGATTCAAGTACATCCTTCATTGACAAAGGTCTTGACTTTGGTCAAAAACAAACCAATGCCAACTTCGGATCTTGAACAAGAACCATTCAATGGAAGGATATTCGCTTAATATAAATTGAGGGATTTTCGCGTAATTGGCAACCAATTTATTTATCTTTGTTAGGTCTCATCATCATACACCCTTAAGCATGCTTCTAAAACATCATAAAGCGCGTAAAGTAAATTAATAGTGATATGCGGATGGATATATAAACAACTTGTTCCTAGACAAATCAACCTCATCCACTCTCCTTTCCTCTCCCCTTTAGCACTATTCTACTTCTACCCCCCATTACATAATACATAAGAGAAACCTCATTTACATTGAGGGGAATTAGGTGAGAAGAGAATACAAAGAGATAAAGAGATAAGGCTGGACACGCAGGTTCAATTTATAAATTCCAAATTTACAATAATTTCTAAAATTACCCTTTCCCTTCTAATATCCATCCGATATACACTATTCATTCATCACATACATATATATTCAAACAAGACATGCTTTTACAACCAATCTAATCCAATTAATTAGTCTTTGTTTAAGTGATCATCCAATGTTCAAACAACGGTTTGATTTTGCGCGAGTCCAACTCGATTGAGAATAAGTACATAAGGTACGAATTCACGAATTATATCGAACTACTACTAATTAAATCTAATTTAATTCGTATTCAATACTAATTCAATTATTTAATTCCAAATTAAATGTTTACACTTTTAATGTGCTTTAAAGACTTAGATTCTAAATCCAATTCTATTGGGTCTCAAAGCCCAACTAACATCCAATGTTTAATTAATTCAAGTCAAATGGGCTTTCAATTGATTTATTAAGGCTTGGGCTTTGGTCAATATGGGTCATACCCAATTACCAAGCCCAAATAAGGAATCACCCTTAAGTGCCATAAAACCAATTTCAAGCCCATAAGGCCCAATTAAATTATTAAAGCCCATTATATTATATTTGGACTTAATGGAGTGATTTAGGCCCAATTGGATCCATCCATTTGGCCCAAATCTACTTGGTCCAACCAAGCCCATTATGCCCAATACAATATTAAAAGCCCAATTCACCAATTAAGCCCATTAATTAAATTTTAATATTCCAAACATTAAAGTCCAATAATTAAAGTGTAAAACCAAGATTAATATATTAAACCAAATATTTCAAAAATACCCATTTAATTTATTAATCATTTATTGTTCAAAATAAATGTCCAACATTAATTTTAACAAAAAATCAACTCCTTTTCATGTCCTTGTTCATTCGGCCAAGGTGAGTTTTTTTGTGTCGATTTGTTTTTCAATCCGATTGAATTACTAATCTACGTCCCGTACACGTTCTAAGTCATCCAATGATCTTAAACTCAAAAAATTCCAATCCACTCCAAGTAGCAACACATTCGGCCAAGGCATGAATTTGGGGAAAAATCATCCAATGCATTTTTCATAAAATTGATTCCATATAACATCATGTTATACAATGCAAGCATACTTATTAATCAAATTTCATAAGAACATGCTTATATCAATTCTTCATGCCATTCGGCCAAGGTCAAGATTTTGGGGAAAAATCATCCAATGCATTTTTCATAAATTGATTCCATGTAATATCATTCTATATACATGCAAGCATACTTATTCATCAAATTTCACAAGAACATGCTTTTATCAATTTACCACACCCATTCGGCCAAGGTCAAAATTTTGGGGAAAAATCATCCAATGCATTTTTCATAAAATGATTCCATGTAACATCATTCTATATACATGCAAGCATACTTATTCATCAAATTTCACAAGAACATGCTTCAACCAATTTTGTCAAATTTTAACCTAAAGTATTTCATGCTTAACCATGGCTCCATGATACCATTGTTGTTTCTATATAATATGTCCCAAGGAAAGATCAAGCATTCATGAAATACTATAAATGAATATATATAAAAGACTTGAAGCATGGCGGAATCATACTTACAAAGCTATGTGATGAAGAAGATGATCAAATGGTGGAAGCTCCAAGTGTTGGAAGATTCGGCCAAGAGGAGGAAGAAGACTTGAAGCTCCAAGCTTTTGTATTCCAAGCTCTTTGATGGTTTCCCTATCACCTCTTTTGATCCCTTTGAAGGTGCTAGCCTTGCATGTTCCAAACAACAATCTTTTCTTCAATCTTTTGGCAACCAAAAATGGAAGAAAATGGAGACCAAAACTGCATGCAGTTTTCGGTCATCAAAGAGAGAGAGGAGAGAAATTTCTTTTTTTTGTTCTAATTGATTTTTGATACCAAAAATCAATTTATATTTATGCCATAATATTTATTAAATAATAATAAATCTATGACACAAGCCATGCAAAGGCTTAGAGTGTCCAACACTCAAATTCCATGCATAACATTTGAGTGTAAAATACACTATCACCATGCAATGCATCATCAATAAAATAATGCATATAATGACATGTGTCATGTGGGCCCCACACGTTTCCCAATGAAAGTGGGCCCACGTCCACTCACGCGTCGTTCGGGTTCGATATTTCCGAAATACCGAGCTAGCGTCGCGACGTTAATTAAATCGGATTTAAATAAATAATCGCTCCTAGCGAAATTATTATTTACGTCGCTTACGAATTAATTCTAAATTAATCGTATATACTCGTATACCCGAATTAAAATCTAATTTTAATTTCGCGTCGAAATCGAATTTCGATTATTATATCGAATACAATAATTTTATCGATTAATTCCAAATTAATCGTTCTCTCTCTCTAAATAAGGCACTTTATCCGAGATAAAGTTTCTCCGCAATTAATCCAAGAATAATTAAGTTCGAATCAAATATCATAGGTGAATCTTCAGGAAGCGACCCAAGAGATCTCCGGATATTTTGGCAGTAAATACGGTCGTCGGATAATCCGAACACGTACGTACCTCGTACTACGTCTTTACCGATTTACAAGACAAGGTTGGCTTCTAGCAAAGCGCCATGCCTACCCAATTCTCCAGAAATATTCTTATAGGAATATAAGATCTGTATCAGGCGTAGTATACCGTAGTATTGCGTACATCGATCCAGTATCGGATGATCACATGCTAGGCCTGGGGCTGGAGATGTGTCTGCCCCGTACGAAACATATATCGGACATCAAGCAACTAGTCTCTTTAAATCGGACAATCCTGACCTGGTCATATTGTCCCGACGGTTGCAACCTTTTATAGAGTGCTAGTTCTGTGTCCTGCGTGATCATCACCTCCATATGTCTGAAGCGATACTTCCATCTTGACATCACATCCAGTACACTACGATTCTCGATAAACCCAGAAGAGGTGTACACAGAACCGGTTAAGGTCCCCAACCACCAAAACCAAAGTTTACCGATTGTCGCAAGTACTAGCGATGTAGTCTCAGGTTAAGACATATATACACCTACCCTGATGCGGCCTCCCATAGACACTAGACATACTACCAATGGGATTCCGCGGGGTCTATCCAGAGCGAAGCTGTTTTCCGTACCATCGGTAAAACACAACCTCCTATCGCACTTGCATAAGTATCCAATACTTAAATATATGAGAACTATGCCGTTGTGCCCTCACAACGTGCACAAGCGCAATACTAGTCTATTCCGCATTATCGATGTCCAGTCTCGATAATACTACGACTAGGATATTTAATGATTAAACCTTTGGGGACTGATACTGTCTCATATCATTCTCAGTCCAGGTACTATCATATGGACTTTCGCCATTTATAAGTCAAAGTAAATAATATTACAAAACGGCAAAAGGCAATTTCATTATCACATAGTTATTTTGTACAATAATACAATATCATTTACAAACAGTGACGCTATGGGACATAAGTCTAACAATGTTGGCAGTGAATACGGTCGTCGGATAATCCGAACACGCACGTACCTCGTAATACGTTCTTACCGATTCACAAGACAAGGTTGGCTTCTAGCAAAGCGCCATGCCTACCCAATTCTCCAGAAATATTCTTATAGGAATATAAGATCTATATCAAGCGTAGTATACCGTAGTATTGCGTACATCGATCCAGTATCGGATGATCACATGCTAGGCCTGGGGCTGGAGATGTGTCTGCCCCGTACGAAACATATATCGGACATCAAGCAACTAGTCTCTTTAAATCGGACAATCATGACCTGGTCATATTGTCCCGACGGTTGCAACCTTTTATAGAGTGCTAGTTCTGTGTCCTGCGTGATCATCACCTCCATATGTCTGAAGCGATACTTCCATCTTGACATCACATCCAGTACACTACGATTCTCGATAAACCCAGAAGAGGTGTACACAGAACCGGTTAAGGTCCCCAACCACCAAAACCAAAGTTTACCGATTGTCGCAAGTACTAGCGATGTAAGTCTCAGGTTAAGACCATATACACCTACCCTGATGCGGCCTCCCATAGACACGCAGACATACTACCAATGGGATTCCGTGGGGTCTATCCAGAGCGAAGCTGTTTTCCGTACCATCGGTAAAACACAACCTCCTATCGCACTTGCATAAGTATCCAATACTTAAATATATGAGAACTATGCTGTTGTGCTCTCACAACGTGCACAAGCGCAATACTAGTCTATTCCGCATTATCGATGTCCAGTCTCGATAATACTACGGCTAGGGATATTTATTGATTAAACCTTTAGGGACTGATACTGTCTCATATCATTCTCAGTCCAGGTACTAATCATATGGACTTTCGCCATTTATAAATCAAAGTAAACAATATTACAAAACGGCAAAAGGCAATTTCATTATCACATAGTTAATTTTGTACAATAATACAATATCATTTACAAACAGTGACGCTATGGGACATAATGTCTAACACATGTGTCATGTGGGCCCCACACGTTTCCAAATGAAAGTGGGCCCACGTGCACTCACGCGTTCGGGTTCGATATTTCTGAAATACCGAGCTTACGTCGCGACGTTAATTCAATCGAATTTAAATAAATAATTGCGCCTGGCGAAATTATTATTTACGTTGCTAACGAATTAATTCTAAATCTAATTTTAATTCCGCGTCGAAATCTAATTTCATTTAATATATCGAATATATTAATTCATCGATTAATTCCAAATTAATCGTTCTCTCTCTTTAGACGACATTTTATCCCGGATAAAATATCTCCGTTACTAATCCTAGATTAATTTTCTCTCTCTTCTATTATAATCCCAGATTATTCAAGAGTGCAAGTTGTGCGTCATCGGTGGATTATCGGGAAGCGACCCATGAGATCCCCGGATAATCTGGCAGTAAATACGATCGTCGGAGTACCCGAATCACGTACCAAGTACCACACTACTATACTACAACGATTTACAAGACAAGGTCGACTCCTAGCAAAGCACCAAGTCTACCTAATTCTCCGGACATATCCATTAAAGAATATTAAGATCTGTATCAAGCGTAGTATACTATGTATTGTGCATATCGGCCCAGTATCGGATAATCACGTGCTAGGGCTGGGGCTGGATAAGTGTCTGCCCCGTCCGAAACACATATCGGATGTCTGGTAACTAGTCTCTATAATCGGATATTCATGACCTGGTCATAATATCACGATTGGATGCGCATCTCTTAAGAGCACTAATACCGTATCCTGCGTGACATCATCTCCACTATGACTGGAGTGATACTTCCGTCTTGACATCACATCCAATACACTACGATTCTCAATATACCCGGCATTGGCGTACACAGAACTAGTTACAGTCCTAGACGACCTCAACTAAAGTATATCGATTGTCGTAAGCATTAGCGATGTAAGTCTCAGGTTAAGACTATACACACCTACCTTGATTTCGGCCTCCCATAGACACATATTCATAATACCAATGGGATTCCGAGGGGTCTATCCAGAGCGAAGCTGTTTCCCGTACCATCGGTGAAACACGACCTCCTATCGCACTTGCATAAGTATCCAACACTTATATATATGAGAACTATGCCGTTGTGCCCTCACAACGCACACAAGTGCAATACTAGCCTATTCCGCATTATCGATGTCCAGTCTCGATAATACTACGGCTAGGGATATTTAATGATTAATCCTTCATGGACTGATACTGTCTCATATCATCTCAATCCAGGAACTAATCATAGGGACCTCTCTTCTTTATATATCTATGGTGATCTAATCACAAATGATGAGAGTGCAATTTCCTTTTACATAGTTAATTTGCTACAACAACACAATGATCTGTGCAAATAGTGACGCTATGGGTCATATTATCCAACACGACTACGTTTTGAGGAAGTGATACGAGGTATCGACTCCCTGTTATGGCAAAGTGACATGAGTCCGAAATGGATTCCATGTATAACGACTATTATGGATACTAGTTGCAGTACCACAAAGCATTGTGCCTATTGGTACTTTATACGTCTTCAAGGAAGACATACATGGATGGCAACACACCCACGTACAAAGCTAGGCTTTTGACGGAAAGGTATCGTTATCAACATTGTGTTAATAACGGTTCAACCTTTTACCTGTTGCCATGGTAAATCCATTTTGAAGGTGCTTGTTGATAACTGTATATGTCATTTATGAAATTGTCAGTTACAAATCAAAATCGCTTTCCTGAAAAGGAAACCTTTTGGAGAATGTTTTATAACATTCTGACGATTTTGTATAACCGACAAACAAGGTTTGCGGATTATTCAATCCATGTTTGGATTGAAGCAAGCATAGGGTTCTTGGAACTGACGTTTTGAAATAATCATAATGGTTTATGATTTAACTCAAAACGAAATAATTCTTGTGTATATAAGGAGGTTAGTGGGAGAGGGCAATGACAATGAAATTCCCATAAAACAATTGGTGAAAGCTTGGCTTTCATGGATATTCTTTCAATAGAAATTCTCCGTAGAATTCTGGGGAGTAACAACCTTTATTCAAGGAATAAAGATCTACTGGGATAGATTTGGAGTTGTTAACACTCTCTGGGAAATCGTACATTTAAAATGTACTTGTATTGGTGTCTCATACGCTTCGAGCATATGGAGTCACAATCAGGTCAATCCAAGTGATAGTCACTGGATTGAATTTAAGGACATCTGTTAGTATCTTAGAGAACTAAAGATGTTGTCTTAAACTATGGAGAAGGAGAACTTGAAGTGACTGGGATCACTACTGCAAGTTTCCGAACAATTAAATACTACGGTACTATAAAGTTTGAATAACGGGACAGTGAGCTGGAAATATTCCGAGCAAGATAACTGCTGCCGAATAAAAACAACAAATGCGGATTATTGCTGCAGCTGAGGCAGCAATAGAAGCCATTTGGATCGAAAAAAAATCTAATTAGATTAGATATAGTTCTTTTAGCAGCTGAGCTAGGCGTCAGCACGAGCTAAGGAATTAAAGGTCTCATCGACGATCCAGATATATACTTCTATATCATCTGATTCGTTCGGATCATACATCGTGGCGATGTGATGATCGTGTAAATCGCGTCAACGATAATCAGACAAATTCGCTGACGAAAACCTTTCCTCAACAATTTGAGCGAACCGTACATAGTTCAGGTGTGGGACACTTGAGTGACTGGCTATGTGCCAAGTGGGAGATTGTTGGACAAAATGACCCATAGCGTCACTATTTGCACAGATCATTGTGTTGTTGTAGCAAATTAACTATGTGACAAGGAAATTGCACTCTCATCATTTGTGATTAGATCACCATAGATATATAAATGAAGAGAGGTCCCTATGATTAGTACCTGGACTGAGAATGATATGAGACAGTATCAGTCCCCGAAGGTTTAATCATTAAATATCCCTAGCCGTAGTATTATCGAGACTGGACATCGATAATGCGGAATAGGCTAGTATTGCACTTGTGCGCGTTTGTGAGGGCACAACGGCATAGTTCTCATATATATAAGTGTTGGATACTTATGCAAGTGCGATAGGAGGTCGTGTTTCACACCGATGGTACGGGAAACAGCTTCGCTCTGGATAGACCCCTCGGAATCCCATTGGTATTATGACTATGTGTCTATGGGAGGCCGAAATCAAGGTAGGTGTGTATAGTCTTAACCTGAGACTTGCATCGCTAATACTTACGATAATCGATAAACTTTGGTTTTGGTGGTAGGGGACTTTAAAAGGGTTCTGAGTACACCACTTCTGGGTTTATCAGAGAGTCGTAGAGTATTGGGTGTGATGTCAAGATGGAAGTATCACTTCAGTCATATTGGAGATGATGTCACGCAGGATACGGTATTAGTGCTCTTAAGTGCTGTGCGGCCATCGGGATATTATGACAAGGTCATGTATATCCGATTATAGAGACTAGTTACCAGACATCCGACATGTGCTTCGTACGGGGCAGACACTTATCCAGCCCAGGCCTAGCACGTGATTATCCGATACTGGGCCAATAAAAACAACACTACGGTATACTACGCTTGATACAGATCTATATATTCCTGTAAGAATATTTCTGGAGAATTGGGTAGGCATGGCGCTTTGCTAGAAGCCAACCTTGTCTTGTAAATCGATATAAACGTAGTACGAGGTACTTACGTGTTCGGACAGTCCGACGATCGTATTTACTGCCAACATATCCGGAGATCTCATGGGTCGCTTCCTGAAGATTCACCGATGACGTATGACTCGCACTTTGATTAATCTGGGATTAATTAGAAGAGAGAGATAGAATTAATCTGGGATTAATTCGATGAGAGAGAAAATTAATCTGGGATTAATTGCGAAGATATTTTATCTGGGATAAAATATTAATTAAAGAGAGAGAACGATTAATTTGGAATTAATCGATAAAATTAATATATTCGATATATTAATCGAAATTGGATTTCGACGCGGAATTAAAATTAGATTTTAATTCGGGCGAACGAATTAATTTAGAATTAATTCGTTAGCGACGTGAATAGTGAATTCGCTAGGCGTAATCACTTAATTACGACGCGACGGAAAATTCGTTAATTTGGAATTAGCGAACCCGAGCCCGAGAGTGATTGCGAGCGCATTCGCATTTCGAATTCGAGCGCGGCACGCAAGTCACTTCAAGCGTCAAATCGCTAGTCGCGTCAATCGTCAAATCAATTGTCACTTTGAGTGATGTGACTTGACAATATGTCACTTTATTAAAGTGAATAGATGTGATGTGAAAAGTGATGTGATATGACTTAAAGTTAAAAGTAAAAGTGATGGAATATGAAAAGGTTTGGAATATATATATATATGTTTTATTTATTTTTGGAAAATAAATAAATAAATATATATTACTTTTCTTTTCCTTTTACACACACATTCGGTCCTCTCTCTCTCCAACATGCAACATGTACGGTTTCTCTCTTCCCTCTCTTTTCTCTCATCTCATTCTCATCTCATCTTCACGCATGATGCGATTTCTTCTTTTTTTCTGGTTATGACCGAAACTTTGAGAAGCAAAATGGAAGATGAACTAGTGCTAGCACACCTTGAGTGATACATAGGTGATAGGGAAGTGATTCTTTGAGCATGGAAGCTTGAAGCTTGGAGCTTCAATGGAGTCATGCATGGCCGAAAATGGAGGAGACTTTCACAGCCCAAATCGTGCGTCCACTGCAGTTCCAGAGCCATTGCCGAGCTTGGAGGGAGCTTAAAAACGCATGTTCTTCGTTCGTTCATCAAAACCGTTCAATGTGAGTTATGTTTCCGCCTTACTCCTTTGATGTGTTTAATATGCGGTTTTTATGCATGATTTGTTGATCTTGGGACTTTTAATTGAACTCTTACACCAAGATCTTCATTTTGAGGATTAAAAGTTTGATCCCCCGTTGTTGGTGCAGTTGGTACAAATAGATCAGCTTCATCCTCGTCAGAATCTGAATAATAAAAGTCAAATAGAGACTTTGCTGGTTTGGGCTCCTGAACTGATACCTTGGTTGTTGATACTACTCCTCCTGCCTCCTCCTCTTGTTAAGGTGTTATGTGGATCTCTGGGTACTCGAAGGCTTTGTCAGTTTCATTTGATAATTCTTCTTGAGGTAATTATCTCGTTTGATCTGTCAGTCTCTGAATTAATTTTGATTGTCTCTGAATACTTTCAAATTGATTCTGGCATGTGTCAAGCAGTGTATCCAACTTTTCGTCTTGTTTCTTGACCCAATCTTTGAGCATGTCACTCATCTGATCTTCCTCCGATTGTTCTGATTGTTGATGAAGATCATTGTAGGTGGGTGGTGGATAAGATGGAAAATGTGGTTCTGTGAAATGTGATGGCTCGTCATACCATGAAGGATCTTGATAGCTCTGCCACCCTTAATGGTAGTTGTATTCGCAATAATCTCTAGGGTGGTTACCATTACATATGTCACATCTCCCCATTGCGTCTTGTTGAGCAAATGTGGTATTGCTTGGTTCTGGCATCCAGTGATAATTGTTGGGCTGGACAACAAGCCTCAAAAAACCGGATTGTTGCTCCCAGATTTGGGGTGTATCTTCTAGTAAAGCTCGTGATCTCTCAATCTCCCAATAATGTTCCATTTTTCAATCACCTGAAAACAAAAGAAAGAGATAAAAATTACTGATAAAAATAAAGAAAATTAGATACAAGTAAATTAGATAGCTTCAAAATTAATAACTCAAGAAAAATAAGTCCCCGGCAACGGCGCCAAAAACTTGACCGACGTAAACACACACGTATAACGCAAGCGCACGTATCGTTCAAGTAGTATAAAAATATCGATCCCACGAGGACTTAATTCCTACTGTTGTTATTAATTGTTGAATCTATTTATTTACAAATATCTAATTAAATGGAGAAGAGAATGATTGTTTGATTGGCTGAATGTGGTTTTCCTTAATTAAAATAAATAAAATAAACAAAAGAAAAGAAAATACTAAGGAAAATAACAAAAGACTCAAAGATCTAGGGTTGTGAATCATTCTAATATCTTTTTAAAGATAAAGTGGTTATTTTATGTTTGTGTAATAAATCAGTTTACTAACCTGGAACACGAAATTATGCAAAAGCCTATGTCGATGGTCAGACGCAAATACCCAGTTTAACCCAATTGAACCATATGTCTCTGTCAACCAAATTATATGGATTCATTAAGTTTAAGTTCCAATTATGGCTACCCCCGCCCAACAGATATATGTCTATCCTGTAAGGAAATCTATTAAAGGGTTATCTATCCTCAAAGAAGATCGTGGGCTATTAAGTCTAAGGCTGAAACCTAAAATCCCTATGTCTAGTTCATTTTAGAATTAACACATCAATCTTATTGGTGATCAGACAACAAGAAGCATTAAGAATAAGACTTAATAAGTAAACCTTTAAATTACCCAAACTATAAAATAACCCCTTATAAACCAGTGATATTAGAATTCATCACAACCCTAGATAACTAACACATAACTAGGGCTAGTAAAAACTTAAATAAAATAAAAGACATAAAGTAAAATGCTTAAAAGTAAATGACGGAAAGTGAATGCTGAAATTAAATACTGAAAATTAAATCCTGAAAAGTAAATGCTGAAAGTAAATTGCTGAAAAGTAAATACTGAAAGTAAATTGCTGAATGTAAATTGCTGAAAAGTAAATGCTGAAAGTAAATTGCTGAAAAGTAAATGCTGAAAAGTAAATAAAGTAAAAGTACAATAAAAGAAAATGCTGAGGTAAAAGGATCCACTTTTATTACTTCTATTTTAGATATCTCCCTTAATATAATATATTAACTTTGCATGATAATTACCAACCAGCCATATAGGCGGTATCCAGATTAAGTCAAATTAATAATTAATTACCAACCGACCAATCAGGCGGTATCCAGTTTAGTAAGGTTAAAACCAATTTAAATAATTACCAACCGACCAATATGGCGGTATCCTCGTTAAGTCAGGTTTTAACTAGTTTATATATTATAATTAAGGGAGATTAATCTAAATATTAGTAATAAAAGTTTTACCTTTTACCCCAGCAAAGGGGAGTTACCTCATCATTACTGAAAAGTAAAAAACTGAAAATTAAAGAAAGAAAAGTACTGTGCGTATAAGTAAATTGCGGAAAGTAAGAACTGGAAAGTAAAGAAAAGAAAGTGCGAAAGCGGAAATTAATTACTGGAAGCTATAAATAAACAAACAAGATACAATCTTCTTAGTATTATTAAGGAATTCCTTAGAAGAAAGTATGAATTTACAAATGAAATGGCTTGGTATTTATAGGCAAAATTTTGCCTCCATCAAATCATCCACCAAATCAATTATTAATTGCTCCACTAATTGCTCTACCAAATCCATTATTAATTTCTCCACTAATCTCTTATCATGTTTGGTGATGATTTGATAATTTTTATTATTTATTTATTAATTAATTTTTTTTTGCTTTGAAAATGATTGAAAGTGACTTTAATAATTACACACAACACACTTCTGTATGGTTCATCAATTTCGGGCATGAAATATTCAGAATTAGAAATTATTTTGTCTTTCAAAGTTGTAGATCTTTGCGTCCTCTTTAATCTGGAACTTGAATCAGCTCAATCTGATATCGGAGTAAAACGTTATGTCCAAAATACGACAGATGCACAAAACTGGAATTTCCAAAACTGCACTTCGTTAAAACGTTCTTTCAAGTTTCCAATCTCCAAAATTAATAAGTCAAGTCCAATTTTTTCCCTTATTTGACCCATATTTTGTCCTAAATGATTTCATTAAGTCCCAATATTATTTTATCTGCAAAATAAACTAAGTCATATCAAAACGTTCATCAAACCCGAGAAACTAAACAAAATATTAAGTAAAAGTGGCGGTAAATATTGATATATTTTCCGCTGATCAATAACACCTTCTACATCTGAGAATCAGATGCAAGTTTATCAGGATACCATACCACCTAGACATAGTGGGAGGGTTGTAAGAAAACCTGAACGCTATCTAGGAAATGGTGAGGTGCAAGTTGTTGCATCTTGTGATGGTATATATGATCCATTGACCTATCGTTGTGCAATGAAAGATACTGATAAAGATAAATGGCTTAAAGCCATGAACCTTGAGATGAAGTCTATGTACTCTAACTCAGTTTGGGAACTTGTAGACCAACTTGATGGAGTAAAACCCATAGGTTACAAATGGATCTATAAGAGAAAAAGAGGAATAAATGGGAAAGTACAGACTTTCAAGGCTAGGCTAGTTGCAAATGTTTATACCCAGAAAGAGGGAGTTGACTATGAAGAAACTTTCTTGCCAGTAGCATGCTAAAATCCATCAGGATTCTTCTTTCCATTTTCGCATATTATGACTATGAGATTTGGCAAATGGACATAAAGACTGCATTCTTGAATGGAAATATTGATGAAAGTATCTATATGGTACAACCAGAGGGGTTCATAACCCAAGGTCAAGAGCAAAAGGTTTACAATTTGCAAAGGTCCATTTATAGGCTTAAGCACGCATCTAGATCTTCGAACATAAGATTTGATACTACGATCTATTCTTATAACTTTGAGCAGAACATCGATGAGCCTTATGTCTACAAGCACATCATTGATGTTAAGGTGGTTTTCCTTGTGTTATACGTCGATGATATTTTACTCATTGGGAATGATGTAAAGATATTATCGGACATGAAAATCTGGCTAGCTAACCAATTGCAAATGAAATATTTGAGAGAGGCAAGTTATGTACTTGGGATTTAGATTATTCATGATCGTAAGAAACGACTATTAGTAATGTCTCAAGCATCTTATATCGATAAGATTCTTGTGCGATTTGGTATGGAGAATTCCAGGAAAGGTAATTTACCTTTCATTCATGGAATTCATTTGTCTAAGGAATAATTTTCTAAGACACCTCAAGCAGTTGAGGAGATGAGACATCTACCATATGCTTTAGTAGTTAGAAGTCTTATGTATGCTATGTTATGAATGAGACCAGACATCTATTTTATAGTGGGAGTAGTGAGTAGGTTTCAATCCAACCCAGGATTAGATCATTGGGTAGCGGTGAAACATATTCTCAAGTTTCTTAGGAGAACGAGATATTATATTCTTGTATATTCTATTGAGGATATGATCTTGTGAGGATATACTGACTCTGATTTTCAGATAGATGTCGATACTAGGAAATCAACATCTGGATCAGTGTTCACCCTAGATGGTGAGGCTATAGTATGGAGGAGCATAAAGCAATCTTGTATTACTGACTGCACCATATAGGCTAAATATGTAGCAGCTTGTGAAGCAGGTAAGGAAGCGGTCTAGCTCCGTAAATTCTTGGCAGATCTGGAAGTTTTTCCATATATAGATAAACCACTCACACTTTATTACGATAATAGTGGCGCAGTGGCGAATTCCAAAGAACCAAGAAGCCACAAGAGGGGTAAGCATATTGAGAGAAAATATCACCTCATCAGGGAGATAGTATAGAGAGGAGATGTTACTGTCATACAGATTCCATCCGCAGACAACCTGATTGATCCGTTTACAAAGACCTTATCGGCTAAAGTTTTTGAAGGTCACCTAAAAGGTTTAGAATTACATGACATGTCCCATTTGGTCTAGTCCAAGTGGGAGATTGTTGGGATATATGCCCTAGAGATACATGTATTGTAAACAGAATTTATTATTGTAATAATAATAAATGCGTTATTCATTTATCAAAGTTTGATTTATATTACATATTGTCCAATTGTCTTCTTTACGTTATTACTCTTATATTTTCAGACTTAGTGTATGTTTGATGCACGAGAGGATTTAAATATGAAGTTAGTAATCTAAATAGTCCATAGACAGTAAAAAAAGAGGGTATTTTGATGCACGAGAGGGTGTATGGCTTTGTTAGTCTGTGTTTGTTTGCTAGTGTTTGGTCTTTGTGTTTGATTGGAGATGATTCACGTGGGGTGCATGGGTGGTATTTGGTTTTTTGTGATTTGGTTTGTTTGTTATTATTTTGGGGCGTGAGGCATGGGGTGTATTGGGCGTGAGTCATGGGTAGTGGTTAGGGTTTTTATGTTTTGTGTTTGGCTTTGTGAGTGTTTGAATAAATGCATGCATGGGCTCATGTGTTTTTTTTTTTTTTTACGTGGGGATTATGGGTATGAGGCATGGGTGAGATATGGGTATGAGGGGTGGTTTAGTGAGAGAGAGGCGAGGCCGAGAATTTGTTTAAGATTTAGGCCGGGAATAAATTTAAAACAGAGATCGAACGAGTAAACCCGAAGCTAAACGAGCGAACCAAATCCAACGAGGTATCAATTTCTAACCCTTCCCTTCAAACGTCCATTTCCCGTGACTTCCGCAACTTAAAAGTTAGTGCCTCCGTTCGAGGCTCATCATCGGGACTTTTATGCAAAAATCCAGTGCCTACAATATTGTCAAAGTTATTTGATCCACACATTAGATTGTAAAGACCTCAAGTCTAAGGACTAGTCATATAATCGATACATGAAAGTTCTCACAGGCACATGGGATAAACACTCCATATGAAAACTTTCAAGGGTCAGTTCGATGGACACGAGTAACTCATGCATCCATGTGATACACCAAGCGGACGGATCTCTGCTAGTAGCCTATGAGATCGGCTACCCCACTTAAGGGCGGATAATATAATCATGCTAGTCTCTCCGCTTTGTGAATGCCCATATTATTCACAAAACTATGACTAGGAACATTTAAGAGTAATGATTCTCATAAGGCGTGGAAGCCATCATCTTATTACTCCAAGGGCTTTATTACAGTGTTGATGATTCATATAAGTTATGTATGACACGTATAATAAAGATTGCCATTTTATTAATTAATGAAAATATTACAAATACATGTACATATAGCCCATCCAAAAGTTGGGTATAGGGCATATCCCTAACATTATTCACATTGGAACTTTTCTATGGTCATACTCTCTAAATTCCCTTGGAAACTCCATCAACTTCGATTGTTTAGGATATCTCCACAAAATTTCTTGGTTCGAGTGTTACTCTCATCTAGTTCTTCTTTCCCAATACAATGAGACTCTTATGAGTTATATACTATATTCCTGAGAGTCGCTCTCTCTAGTCCCTACTTTGAGTCTGTACTCCCTTAAAAGTTTCCAATTCAACGATGGCTTCTATATTTGGCTCGACTTATTGTAACTTCAAACTATTATATCTCATGCTTCTTATCTATATTCCATTGAACTCATAGGTTTGGCTGTCCAACTGTCTCGCGATTCGTCTAATTTGTCAAATGCACTTCTTCACTGGTTCTTCTGGCTACTTTCTAGATTTTTGCTCTATGCTCTTGCTATAAGTCACAGCTAGGGCACTCTGTCATACTATCCATACATGTACTCTTGTCACTCCTAAATATTTCCAACCTCACGGGTCTATTCTTTTTTTTTTCATATACTTCCACGGATTCCTATTGGCATTGATCTGATCTATTGGTTTCTGTTACATTTGGTTTATTCAGTGGACTTCTACAAGTAGTACAAGTCTTGTACTGACTTGCCTAAATACTTGAAATATTCTCGGTTCTCATCTTCTTAACTGTAGAAACTTTCTTGGACATTTTGTGGGTGATCTATCTCTAAGTGTTTTCTGTTTCTGTCTTTGCATAAACTCTCATCAGCTTTCTTACGATTATCTTCATCCATGCTGGTAAAGGATGGGACAAGAATTTATATCTCACGTTTTGACGGATATCGACGTCCTTGTTCTTGTACTCTGTGTCCTAGTAGAGTCTATTACTCATGTAAGGTAGGTATGAGATAGGCTCCGTTATGACAACTTCCTTAGGAGGTATCACTAAAGGTTAAGAGTCTGGGTAGCTCAGGGCCGTATCTATGTCAGGTTTCTTAGGATAAGGCAACTAATCATTTCTGCTTACGACCTTCATTTATTTGCTTGCAGGCCTGGGTTTGGGGATCTAGAATATCTTCATCCTTTTTGGCATCTCATGTATATTGAAACTTCCATGACTAACCTTGATTTCTTTTTGCTTTTTTTACCTTTCCGACTCTTCTTGTTATTCGAGGAGCTCACTGTCTATAGTAGATACTGTAGGCACTGCATTTTGCATGTAAGTCCCTATGATGAGTCTCATTTGGAGACATTACCTTTTAAGTCACGGAAGTCTCAGGAAACAAACATCGGAAGGGGAATTTCAGAATAAGTATGTCATCAAATTCAATTCACATGTTCACTACTTTCGTTCGTGCTTCGTTCGTTAACACGTTCGAAAGTCAAGCAGATCACGGGCGTTCATGTAGCATTTGAATCGGCGTTCGAACGGTGTCGGTACTTCTGGTTTTGCTGCTAGCCTCACACCCAAGCCCAATTAGCCCTCCAAATTAATAAAACATATATTTAACACATGGTGAAATTAAAAAAAATCTAAAAAATCACATACCAAATTAAAATAAATCAAATAAAATATAAAATATATCCCAACCTAAATAAAACAAATCTTTTCCCCAATCAAAAATAAATTTTCCTTGTAAAACACTAATTGGTCCCTTTCCTTTTCAAACATGGATTCACCATTGCCTATAAAAAGAAGCCTTCACCACACATCCAAACCCTAGCTCATTCACACAAAAAGACTCATAGCATTCACGCATAACAAGCCATAAGCAACAACAAATTCTCTTCTCCTCCCTCACTATCAATAACCGAAAGTCATAAAATCAAAAAGCCCCCATTACCGCAACAAAACTACTCTCGTACATCCCCATTGTCATGGACAAAACTACTCCCATACAGCCCCTACAACCACCAAAACAGCAGCTATTCGGAGCCCCTACAACCACCGAACAGCCCCTGAAAACACCCCCTGCATTTACCAAAATCTATACCCCAAAACAGTGGCCTAAAATCAACTAAAACAGTGAACAAAAACTAAAATTTAAAACCCTTAAATAACCACACAAACAGCAGCCCCAACCCCCTGTAAACTGCAAAAACAGTCCATCAATACACCAAGAAAAGTGACCAGAAAATACGGCGAAAATAGCAGCGAAACGGAGTGAAAACGGCAGCCCGAGCAGTGAAAATAGCGAGGAAAGACGTGAACTAGTGAACCGGAGGAGCTACGGAGCATTAACCCTTCTGACGACCGTGTACGGTACTTCCGAGAGATGATCTAAAAGGTTAGACCTGAGGGCACCATCCTTTATTTATCTTTATTCCTATTTTAATCAACTATCGAATTTTCTTCGGATGAGAGTCGTTGATTGATGTGTGTTGTGGCCCTTGAATGAATGGAAAATGTGTCGTCTCTTGTGGTATATAGGATGGAAACCCAGATGTAAATTCCATAGCCGAATCCGAATGGACGGTAGTGCGGTCTGTACTTGGGATACAACTCCACGTACCACTTGAGCAAACAGCACATATTTCGATATGTTTTATCTTGTTCGTTTGTTATCCGTATTTTATATTCCGCCATTTAATTTATGTACGATTATTTGTTTGTATTGATGATGTGATGCGCATGGGCTTAGTATATTGGCCTAAAGGTTCCCTATTTGAGGGAAGAAAAGTCTAAAAGACTACATTTGCGACAATGCTTTGCCGCGCCAGAAAAAGTGTGTTTGATTGAATGTGATATATGTTTAATCGAATATGCAAAGTCCTATATTGTTGTTCTTATTTTATATGCACGGTAACATAATGTGCATGGGCTAACTAGGGTGGATTAAAGGTCCTCTATTCGAGGGAAATGCCTGAAGGCTACCTTTACCAGAATGTTTTGTCACACATTTTTATTATGTCATTTACCATTTCCATATCGTTGCTTTATTTACGCATGCATTGCATTCTTGTGCGCATGGGCTAACTAGGGTGGATTCAGGTCCTCTATTCGAGGGAAAATGCCTAAAGGCTACCTTTACCATGATGTTTTGCCGCGCCGGATGAGGTACACCCGATTGAATGGAAACGAGTTCAATCGGGCACACGGGGTCCTACATTGTGGATTTGCTTATCTATGTATGTGTTGCGTCGTCTATCATGCATCAGGTCTGGTCCCATTCGAACGCGTTCTCAAACGCTATACGAACGCGAACCTTCTGTTTACCGTTAGAACACATTTATTAACACTACTCGAACGCGTACGTATTTCTTTTGTTTTATCATGCATCAGGTCTGGTCCCGTTCGAATGCGTTCTCAAATGCTACACGAACGTGAACCTTCTGTTTACCATTCGAATGTGTTTACGAATGCTACTCGAACGCGCATGCATTTTGTTTCATCAAGTCTAGTCCTGTTCGAATACGGTTTCAAACGCCACATGAACGAGAACCTTCTGTTTACCGTTCGAACACGTTTACGAATGCTACTCGAACGCGTATGCATTTTGTTTCATCAGGTCTTGTCCCATTCGAACGCGTTATCAATTGCCACATGAACGAGAACCTTCTATTTACCATTCAAACGTGTTTTCGAACGCTATACGAACGCGCATACACTGAACTGAGTCTTTTTCATCATATTTCATGCATGATCACTTCTTAACCATGCCATTCCATTAGTGACACTTTTACCGCTACCATTTACTTGTGTTCCCGCATTTATCCATTTGATGTGTTCGTGAGATGGTATTCAAACATGATTAGGTCGTTAAGATGTTACTTGTTTCTCAAGTATGATTTAGCCACTAGTACGTTATTCCTCTATGCATGATTTAGTTATCTTCTTTCGCAATAGGCGTTCAACTTATGTTTAGGTTGTTATTTATTTTCCGCGTTTGATAATTCAATATGTCATGAGATTATTGTGTGATATTGTATGTTTGTCATTATGATGATTTATTTTATACATGTGAACTTAGGAGTAAATTACCCCATTGGAAATATGTTGCTTAGGCTTGGTTAGATTATTGCACAAATCATTTCATTACAAGTGGCATAAGTAAGTGACCATTCAAAACCCAATGGTTTGAGGTCTTCACTTGCGAGGGGTGAGTGCGGCCTTAAATAATTTTCCCGGTTCGTACCGAGTGGCGACTCCATATTATTTCTCCGGTTTAGTCCCCCGCGGGAAATTCCGTACTCCCAACCGGGCCGCCAGCCTGGAACAACGTTGTCTGATTTCTATGTCCTACAGTCTGGCGACTCCACTGAGGATAGAGAATTGGCCCCGAAAGAATGTCTTGTAATGTTTGGATTTATGCTTTAATTAATCGTGTCAGAAGGTCAGAATATATGTGGATTACAGAGATCTTAACAAGGCTTGCCCGAAAGATGATTTTCCTCTACCTCATATAGATGTGCTAGTTGATAGTGTGGCCTTATCTGCCATGTATTCAATTGCAGATGGGTTTTCAGGATACAATCAAGTTCTCATGGCTGAAGAAGACAAGCACAAGGCTGCCTTTGTCACCAAGTGGGGCACATATTGTTACAAGGTAATGCCATTTGGGCTCAAGAATGCAGGACCTACTTATCAGCGGATGGCCACTACGCTATTCCACGATTTGATGCACAAAGAGATTGAAGTGCATGTGGATGATATGATGGTAAAATCAGAGACAAGAATTGGGCATATAGAAGCTTTAGAGAAGTTCTTTCAGAGAGTTGACAAATACAACTTACGGTTGAATCCCAAGAAATGTGTGTTTGGGGGTAACATCAGGAAAATTGCTGGGACATACAGTTGGAATGAGAGGAATAGAGGTAGACTCAGAGAAGATCAAAGCAATTACTGAGATGCCAGCGCCGAAGACAGAGAAAGAAGTCAGAGAATTCCATGGGAAAATTCAGTATATCAGTCGGTTCATCACCAAGTTGACATCAGTGTGTGATCCTATTTTCAAACTACTGAGAAAAGACCCGCCGGTGAAATGGAATGAGCAGTGTCAGTCAGCCTTTGACAAGATCAGAGAGTACTTGGTAAAGCCTTTTGTATTGAAACCTCCGAGACCAGGCATACCCTTGATATTATATTTGGCCATAGAATCAGAAGCAGTGGGGGCAATGATGGTACATGCAGATGAGACGGGGGTAGAGCACGCAGTCTACTATCTCAGTAAGAAGATGCTTCCGTACGAAGCCCGTTATGAAGAAGTAGAGAAGATCTGTTTGGCAGTGGTATGGGCGTCCAGAAAACTGCGGCATTACTTCCAGTCTTACAAGATCCAGGTGGTAGCCAAAGAAAATCCCTTGAAGTATCTACATTCAGTGCCTTCGCTAGTGGGGAAGTTGGGCAGATAGTTAGTGTTTCTGACAGAGTTTGAAATTGAGTACCTCATGTCCAAAGTAATCAAAGGGAGAGCCGTAGCAGAGTTCCTGGCATTGTAACCTATTGAAGTGGATCAGTACAAGTTTGAATTCCCAGATGAAGAGATCAAATCAATAACAGTTCAGAGATGGAAGATGTATTTTGATGGAGCAGTGAAATGCAAAGGAGCCGGAATTGGGATTGTGATAGTAACCCTTGAAGGAGAAACCTTGCCTATGGCCAAGAGGTTGACATTTGGGGTAACCAACAACATGGCCGAGTATGAAGCATGTGCTTTTGGATTGACTGCACTGATAGCCTTGAAGGCTGAGAGCGTGGAGGTCTACGGAGATTCGTTGTTGGTAATCTGACAGATTCAGGGGGAATAGGAATTGAAGGAAGAATGGTTGAAACCTTATCTTTTTCACCTCAGAAAGTTGGCACAATCTATCCCCGATTGTAAGTTTCAGCGCTTGCCGCAGGAAGAGAATCAGATGGCAGACGCATTAGCTACACTTGCAGCGACTTGGGAAAATCCAGAGAAGTTAGTAATGAGACCATTGATACTGACAACTACAAGCAGACCTGTTTATGAGATAGAAAGTGTTTTGGAAGTAGAGATCGACGATGTTAACCTTGGTATCATGACATTCAGAGGTATCTGGAACACAGAGAATTCCCAGAAGGAGCAAGCAGAAAAGACAAGGTAGCTATTCAGAAGTTAGCTTCTCAGTATCTGATTTTGAAAGGGGAATTGCACAAGAGGTAGGTAAATGGCGTTCAGTTGAAGTGTTTGAGAAAAGAAGAGGCTCAGAAGGCAATGGAAGAAATACATGCAGGGGTATGTGGACCGCACATGAATGGCTGAATTTGTCTCGCAAGATTGCAAGACAAGGTTTCTACTGGTTGACCATGGAGACAGACTGTGCGAAGCTGGTAAAATATTTTCATGATTGTCAAGCACATAGTAATATGAATCATCTGCCTCACATAGAGTTACACGGGGTTGTCAGAACCATGGCCTTTATCAGCATGGGGAATTGATATGATCGGAGAGATTCGACCGAATGCATCAAATGGACATCGCTTCATAGTAGTGGCAGTAGATTACTTATCAAAGTGGGTGGAAGCCGAATCATTCCGCAATGTTACAGCAAAACATATGGCAACATTCATAGCTCGGAATCTCATATGTCGGTATTGTATGCCACATCATGTGGTTACAGACAACAGAGTTCAATTCCAATGGGAGACAAACGAAATGCTACAGAAGTACGGGATAGGCCATCACAAGTCATCACCTTACAGACCACAGGAAAATGGGGCAGTTGAGGCAGCCAACAAGACAATAAAGAAAATATTAGTCAAGATGACAGAGAACTACAGAGACTGGTCCGATAAATTGCCGTATGCCTTGTGGGGGTACAAAACATCTGTGAGAATAGCAACGAGAGCCACACCTTACTCTTTGATCTATGGAATGGAAGCAGTACTGCCAGTGGAAGTTGAGATACAGTCAATGAGGGTATTAGCAGAAACAGAGTTACCTGAATAGGAATGGGCCGCACAGAGTTTTGAACTGTTAGCACTGCTAGATGAAAGAGAATGAATTCCTTGCATCACATGCAGATATACCAGAAGAGGTTGGCTCGAGCATTCAATAAGAAGGTGCGTCCTACTAAGATAAAAAAAATGTGATTTGGTACTTAAGCAGTCAAGACCATCGACGACATATCCGAGAGGAAAGTTCAGACCTAACTGGGAAGGACCTTACATAGTGCAGAAAATGATGGTAAATGGGGCAGTGAGACTGTCAGATTTGGAAGGGAACGAGTTCACCGAGCCGATCAACGTGGATAGATTGAAGCAGTATTTTGCCTGAGGGAAAGAAGAACGAGCAGTCACCAAGGGAACTGACAGAAGGCCTAACCCAATGGGATAAGAAACTTATTCATGCATGCATGCATACATGTAACATATTTGCATTCTTTTTATGTTTGTTCTATTTTGTAATAACAGGTTTTAAAGAAGAAAAAGATAAAGTGGCAAAAGCAAGCCAACCAGAAGCAGCAACAGTACAGTGTCATCGGTTTCAGGAAGGAACCAATATCAGTTTGGAGGCGAGGCCCGCATCAAACATCAGTTTGGGGGCGAGGCCCATGTCAAGATCAGTTTGGGGATGAGTCCCAGGTTCGATGCCCACACACATCATCAGAAGTTTTGGGGATGAGTCCCAGGGGCGTGACCCACATCATCTACAATTTTAGGGATGTGTCCCAGGGTCGTGACCCATATTGTCAGCGATATTGGGATGCGTCCCAGGGTTGAGGCCCCCGTTGTCAGGTTGCAGTTATTGGGATGCGTCCCAGGATCGAGGTCACCTGCATGATCAGTATGGAGATGCGTCCCGGGGTCGTGACCCACTTTCAAAGCGATATTGGGATGCGTCCCAGGGTCGAGGCCCCCGTTGTCTGTTGCAGTTATTGGGATGTGTCTCAGGATCGAGGTCCACTACGTCATCAACTCAGCTCGAGGTAGCAGACAAGTCAGGCGGCAGCTGGCGAGCCAGGTAAGTAAAAATGCATTGCATGACTTTGATAGGATTGTCATTGTCACACACTGCGCAAGTCCCATCAAAGTGGGGGCGATTGTAGGCACTGCATTTTGCATGTAAGTCCCTGTGATGAGTCTCATTTGGAGACACTACCTTTTAAGTCACAGAAGTCTCAGGAAATAGACGTCGGAAGGGGAAATTCAGAATAAGTATGTCATCAGATTCAATTCACATGTTCACTGATTTCGTTCATGCTGCGTTCGTTAACACGTTTGAACGTCAAGCAGATTACGGGCATTCGTGTAGCATTCGAATCGGCATTCAAACGGTGTCGGTACTTCTGGTTTTGCTGCTAGCCTCATACCCAAGCCCAATTAGCCCACCAGAGCCTATAAAACATATCCAAATTAATAAAAAACATATTTAACACATGGTGGAATTAAAACAAATCTAAAAAATCACATACCAAATTAAAATAAATCAAATAAAATATATAATATATCCCTACCTAAATAAAACAAATCTTGTCCCCAATCAAATATAAATTTTCCTTGTAAAACACTAATTGGTCCCTTTCCTTTTCAAACATGGATTCACCCTTGCCTATAAAAAGAAGCATTCACCACACATCCAAACCTTAGCTCATTCACACAAAAAGACTTCTAGTATTCACGCATAACAAGCCAAAAGCAACAAAGAATTCTCTTCTCCTCCCTCACTCTCAATAACCGAAAATCATAAAATCAAAAAGCCCCCATTGCCGCAACAAAACTACTCTCGTACAGCCCCATTGCCGTGACCAAAACTACTCTCATACAGCCCCTAAAACCACTGAATCAGCAGCTATTCGCAGCCCATAAAACCACCGAACAGCCCCTAAAAACACCTCATGCATTCACCGAAATCTATACCCCAAAATAATGGCTTAAAATCACCTAAAATAGTGAACAAAAACTGCACTTTAAAACCCTTAAATAACCACACAAAACAGTAGCCCCAACCCCTTTTAAACTGCAAAAACAGTCCATTAATACACCAAGAATAGTGACCATAAAATATGGTGAAAACAACAGTGAAACGTAGTGAAAATGGCATCCCGAGCAGTGAAAACAGCAATGAAAGATTTGAACCAGTGAACTAGAGGAGCTGCAGAGTATTAACCCTTCCGACGATCGTGTACGGTACTTACAAGAGACGATCTAAAAGGTTAGACCTGAGGGCACCATCCTTTATTTATCTTTATTCTTATTTTAATCAATTATCGGATTTTCTTCGCATGAGAGTCGTTGATTGATGTGTGTTGTGGCCCTTGAATGAATGGAAAATGTGTCGTCTCTTATGGTATATAGGATGGAAACCCAGATGTAAATTCCATAGCCGAATCCGAATGGACGGTAGTGCGGTCTGTACTTGGGATACAACTCCACGTACCACTTGAGGAAACGGCAGATATTTCGATATATTTTATCTTGTTCGTTTGTTATCCGCATTTTATATTCCGCCTTTTAATTTATGTACGATTATTTGTTTGTATTGATGATGTGATGCGCATGGGCTTAGTATATTGGCCTAAAGGTTCCCTATTTGAGGGAAAAAAAGTCTGAAAGACTACCTTTACGACAATGCTTTGCCGCGCCGGACAAAGTGTTTTTGATTGAATATGATATATGTTTAATCGAATATGCGAAGTCCTATATTGTTTTCCTTATTTTATATGCACGGTAACATAATGCCCATGGGCTAACTAGGGTGGATTAAAGGTCCTCTATTCTAGGGAAATGCCTGATGGCTACCTTTACCACAATGTTTTGTCGCGCCTTTTTATTATGTCATTTACCATTTGCATATCATTGTTTTATTTACGTATGCATTGCATTCTTGTGCGCATGGGCTAACTAGGGTAGATTCAAGGTCCTCTATTCGAGGGAAAATGCCTAAAGACTACCTTTACCACGATGTTTTGCCGCACCGGACGAGGTAAACCCGATTGAATGGAAACGAGTTCAATCGGGCACACGGGGTCCTACAATATGGATTTGCTTATCTATATATGTGTTGTGTCGTCTATCATGCAATAGGTCTGGTCCCGTTCAAACGCGTTCTCAAACGCTATACGAATATGAACCTTCTGTTTACCGTTCGAACGCGTTTACTAACGCTACTCGAATGATCACGTATTTCCTTTATTTTATCATGTATCAGGTCTGGTCCCATTCGAACTCGTTCTCAAATGCTATACGAATGCGAACCTTATGTTTACCGTTCGAACGCATTTAGGAACGCTACTTAAACGCGCATGCATTTTGTTTCATCTGGTCTTGTCCAGTTCGAACGTGTTATCAAACGCCAAAGGAACGAGAACCTTATGTTTACCGTTCGAATGCATTTATGAACGCTACTTGAACGCGCATGCATTTTTTTTCATCAGGTCTTGTCCCGTTCGAACGCGTTATCTAACGCCACACGAACGAGAACCTTCTATTTACCGTTTGAACGTGTTTTTGAACGCTATACGAATGCGCATACACTGAACTGAGTCTTTTTCATCACATTTCGTGCATGATCGCTTCTTGGGTGATTTCTCTTGCATTATGTAATAACTATGCCATTCCATTAGTGACACTTTTACTGCTACCATCTACTTGTGTTCCCGCATTTATCCCTTTGATGTATTCGTGAGATGGTATTCAAGCATGATTAGGTCTTTAGGATGTTACTTAATTCCCAAGTATGATTTAGCCGTTAGTACGTTATTCCTCTATGCATGATTTAGTTATCTTCTTTAACAATAGGCGTTCAACATATGTTTAGGTTGTTATTTATTTTCTGCGTTTGATGATTCAACATGTCATGAGATTATTGTGTGATATTGTATGTTTGTCATTATGATGATTTATTTTATACATATGAACTTAGGAGTAAATTACCCCATTGGAAATATGTTTCTTAGGCTTTGTTAGATTATTGCACAAATCATTTCATTACAAGTGGCATAAGTAAGGGACCATTCCGAACCCAACAGTTTGAGGTCTTCCCTTGCGAGGTGTGAGTGCGGCCTTAAATCATTTTCCCGGTTTGTACTGGGTGGCGACTCCATATTATTTATCTAGTTTAGTCCCCCGCGGGCTATTCCGTACTCCCAATCGGGCCGCGAGCCCGGAACAACGTCGTCCGATTTCTGTGTCCTACAGATACTCTAAGACTATTGATTCCGCTTGGGAGAATTCTCTGAGGTGGAAAGGAATCTTACATGGATGGAAGAAATCTCACTTAAGTCTTCTCGAGATTTCACTCTCGCTCAGGATTAATTTGTTTTCTTTTCTACTATAAGTTCATGCATTTTTTTATCTATCTAATTCTGTATCTCTACCTCTTCTTACCAATGGTTACTTAAGCATCTAATTCCGTAATCATTCTAGCTGTCACATTCTCCTTTTTACTCTTTCGGGTCGATACTCTTGGATTTTTATTATCTAGTTTCATAGCTTGTTCTGAATTTCTGGAAGTAAACTAAGATGATTACGAAATGATTTTTAAGTAGAGCAATAGTTATGGTTACTTTGTTAGGAAGATAATTCAAATAACTTTGGGAATGCTCACTAACCTATCTATAGGACTTGAGGACGTACTCGAGGATCAGATACTGGAGAGTTAATGCCTCGCAACCGGGTATCCCAAACAAACTACATATACAAGACCCTAAAACTATACCCACTACAGTCATTGACTACCTAGACCATGCTCTGATATCATCTTTGTAACATCCCCAAATCGGAGATGTTACCGGCATTGAATAGACCGTCTTATCCCAATGAGCCTCTAACTCTCTAACATCTATTAATCTCAATTTGTATATAAACTCATGCATGAGACCGTTGCCCAACTCACCAACATAAATGCATAACACTTTTCATTCTAAGTACTCAATTTTACTACATGTTATAACACTGTCAATGAACACTTATAATGTTGTACATATGTAATCTTTACTATATACATATATGATACATAACGTACGTGACTCTGTCTGAACTGAACTTTATCTCTAACTTGATATGATGGACCAACTCCCTAGTGACTGCCATCGGTTCTAAAACAAGATTTATCTCAAGTAATCTCTTTTGAAATCTTTTTCCTTATTTGAAACCACTTTATTTCTGGAAACCTTTTCCGAAAACAACTTATGTCTGAAATTTAAGAAAACTCTCATAACATAGTTTCTTATTAAAACTCTTTCTTGAAATCATATTTTTTGTAAAACTGTCTCTAAAAATCTGTTTGTGGAAAATCTTTATCTGAACGTTTGCTTAAAAACCTGATGCATGAGGGCGTTACGTATCGTCGTCCCCCCATATGCCTAACTATAGTAAGAAGTGAAAAACGATGACATTGGGGCGTTACGTATCGCCATCCCCTAAAGCACCACTACTTATCTCTCCACTAGGGTCTAGGGGCGTTACATATCATCATCCCCCTATTCATTGTTGGAATTTTCTAAGCATCCCAAGATCATTTAACAAGCATGAAATAAGTGCGAATACAACGAGGGAGTTACAGAATACTCACATCGATCGGTTGAGCGACGTTAAAGGCAACAAAAATTTCCTTTTCTGCTCACTGCAGCTCACGGCAGTTTCTATTTTTGCTCCATGGTGTCCTCGGCAATCATCAAGTTTTTGAGCTCCAAGATTCGTCAAACGATTCCAAGCTCATGGGTGGACTTCCCTATCACCTTCGCATGACTTCGTAATGTGCTAGCACTCCCGATTTTGCCACAAAATCGTGACTTTTGCTTCCCATTTTTCCTCTTGGCTCTCAATAGTGAGCCGCCAAAACCAGTGAAGAAATGCCCTCCATGGGCGTGAGAGAGAATGAGAGAAAGAGTGAGTTGTGTGATGGTTGGTGAGAAAGGTGTATCAAATACACTTTTGATTTTTCCAAAAAATCAATTAATTGATTTCCAATCAAAAAACAAATACCAAACATTTAAATATATTAAATGTCTATCATGACATCACACTTGAGTGTATTACACTCCACTATCAACTTCCATCAAGTCACATCACTCAATCAATCAAGTGACAAGTTGTCACATCACTCAAAGTGACTAATGATTTGATGCTTGATGCGACTAGCGATTTGACGCTTGATTTGACTTGTGTGCCGCACTCGAATTCAAAATGCGAATGCATTCACAAACAATCTTGGGCTCGGGTTCGCTAATTCCAAATTAACGAATTTTCCGTTGCGTCGTAATTAAATGATTATGCTTAGCGAATCACTATTCATATCGCTAACGAATTAATTCTAAATTAATTCGTTCGCCCGAATTAAAATCTAATTTTAATTCCGCGTCGAAATCCAATTTCGTTTAAAATATCGAATATATTAATTAATCGATTAATTCCAAATTAATCGTTATCTCTCTATAAATGATATTTTATCCCGGATAAAATATCTCCGTAATTAATCCCAGATTAATTTTCTCTCTCATCTAATTAATCCCAGATTAATAAAACTGCAAGTCATACGTCATCGGTGAATCTTCGGGAAGCGACCCATGAGATCCCCGGATATGTTGGCAGAAAATTCTGTCGTCGGACTATCCGAACATGTAAGTACCTAGTACTACGTTTGTACTGATTTACAAGACAATGTTGGCTTCTAGCAAAGCGCCTTGCCTACCCAATTCTCCAGAAATATCCTTACAGGAATATAAGATCTATATCATGCGTAGTATACGTAGTATTGTGTATATCGATCCAGTATCGGATGATCACGTTGTTGGATAATATGACCCATAGCGTCACTATTTGCACAGATCATTGTGTTGTTGTAGCAAATTAACTA